>CAICTM010001500.1:7011-28092 GCA_903772945.1 Seminavis robusta
TCACCAAGCAATCATAGGAAAAGAAGAAAAATCTTCGTCAGTCTATACAGATTGTAGGCAGAGCAGTGGCGAAGGTTTTTCTTCTTTCCCCAATCATGGTTGGTGTCCGAGCTGATATCACGGCGAAGGTGCGAAGGTTTGAAAAGCTTCAAAAAGCTGTGTTAAGAATGGTCCTCAGCTACTGTCGGGATAAACAGCGCTGAAGACAGTGGTACCATCGGTAGCAGTGTGATAAAGAAGTGATACCTGGTACCGGAGGCAGTGGTAAACATTGGATGACCCGCAGGGCGACCCGGAAAATGGACAAATGGTTTTAAAAATGGTTTACGAACAGTCATTGGTTTATTAATACTTCCAACCTTATTTACTCATGATTAAATAGTTAAATCCTTGTTTACTCATGAGGAAACAGTTACATCTTGTTTACTCATAAGGAAACAAGGATTTATTGTTTTTGCACTACGCTAAAAGCTAGTGTAAAGATCTTTCGAGTGTTTTGAGTTTGAGAGAATGAAAGTTATGAGAGGATTAGAAAGCTATGAAAACTAATCAACGAGAGAGATCCACAATCAAAGGATCGTAGATCTGAACTCCCGCGGGAGACTGTAGAGTGTGATAGAGTAGGTTGCGGTAGCAATCCTACTCACTCCACGATCCAAAAACGGAACGCGTGGAAGATCGTCTAGCATTTATCTAGTAGCGTGGAGTACTCCACGCTGGCTAAATATCTAGAGGATGTTTCATCACAACCTAGTATGACAAGAGCGGTCATTGAGAACCCTGTCTCAATGACTATTCACGAGAGACTCAGTCATGAGTCGAACTAAAACCCTATCTAGGATCGAGTCGCGAATAAGGCTAAGAGCCGTGTATTGCATTCGCCCCTGACAAGGGTAACGGAAGGCACGACATCAGTCGGACAAGGAGAACATATGAATAAAGTGCGGGGCACTCTCGGAGATTGGATGTAGACATGTGCGTCGCACGATGGCAATCCTACAAGGGGATCAGGCCTTGTATGGGTTAAATACCTTATGTTCCAAGTCTGGTAGACTGTGCGCTACTGGCGGTAGTATGTCGGAGCCGTACAGTGCCATTGTTATTGACTCGGTCTGTGTGGTAAGGACCTTGGTGGCTGACCTTACTAACGGTTCTGATACTGAGAATCATCATAGTATCGTTACATGGTGTTGATGAGGGACACGTGTCGTGTTCTCCTTATCGGTGTTTTTCTGGATAAGTCGTTGGCGACGTTCCTTAATGTATTTCCGGTTTGCTTTGAACGAACGGATGTGGTGAATCTTGTCACGATGACGCGCGTGAACTTGCGACGAAGTCCACGTTCATCCCGGAGAGTCTTCTCGACCTCTGCGCGGGACTCACGTTCTCTGTCATGACAACCGGGTCAGGATACTGGGTAACCCACGTCTGTTTCAGAACGATGGTTACTCCGTCTGCTGTCTTGGAGCAGCCCTTGGTAGTTCATTGGTCCAATGAATCCACGAAGTCCTTCTGTTAGGAAGAGCGATAGTTTGATCGCATCTATTTTCTTTAGTTAAGGGTTGGATTCCTTCTCGAGTAGTCCAATGGTCTAGATACTCAGTTCTTCCTTTCGAGGAAGGCCTTGGTAGTGTTGATTTTAACCCCGACTTCTTGAAGTCTTTGGAAAAGGTCATCTAACTATTCACGCGATCCGCCAGATCGACGTCAGTTAGGATGAGTTGATCATCAATGTATGCACGGACATTTTCTAAGTCATGCATGGTGTTATCTTCCTATGGAAGATGTCGGGACTATTACATAGGCCCATTGGCAACCTCTGGTACTCTGCTTTCCCTCGGGAGTGCAATGGTACAGTGTTGCTTCGAGTGAGTGACAGCTCGATGTGGTAGTGTCCCGTGTTCAGGTCTAGACTAGTAGCGACTTGATCCATCTAGGTTCAAGAGCATGTCCTGTATTTTGGGATAGGATAAGGCTTCCGCTTGATCCTTTTGTTCGGTTCCCGGAAATCAGAGTGAATCTACAGATCCCTCTTTCTTGGGAATGATAAAAGTTGGTGCCGCCCACTCGGAACGATTCACCTTCTTGAGTATCCCTGCCTCGCAGAGACGTTCAACCTCTTTCTAAGAGTGTTGGTATGGACCCGTGGAGTAGGGTGAGCCCTAGTATAATAGGATTTAGCGTCGGGACGAAGTTCTACTTCGTAGTCGTCCATTCGCAACTCTCCAAAGTATCCTCGACTGGCGAAGCACTTGGTTGAAAAGCATGAGGCAGTTCTTGCTCTTCCTTATTTAACTGGTTTTGACTCTGGCACATCTGCCTTAAGTCTGCTTGTTCGTATGTCGTATAAAGAATCTCTTTGAGACTATCTGCATTGTCGCTGACAGTTGCAGGATCGGGAATGGAGAAGTTCTCCTTTCTATGGTATGCATCTTTCGCAGGGAAAAATACGCTGTCCACTCCATGCATGGTAGTGAACTCAAACTTGATTCTTAGGTCGAAGAGAGTGTCTTGACCTATGATCATGTCTTGCGCCCCAAGTTTTGGTGACGTGTAGATTCCATTCGATAATTCTATATCGTGGAACTCAGGAATCACGAGTGTGCCCTTACACTTCGTGCGGGGTTTCAATTCTTCATAGAAGCAGTCCGTAATGCTTGGACGCCCCAATGATTCTTCATGAGTAAACTCTTAGCATGAGTTGGGTAATTAAAGTCCCGGATGCTCTGTATCCAGTAGCAACAGAGTGTAACGGGTTTTTTGTTCCCTTTCTCTCGTCTGTTAAATCTAACATAGACGATAGTTTCGAGGTCTCTTGTCTTGCGACGTTGATGATTTGATGGCCATGGACGAAGTTAACGATGCTGAACAGATCGTCAGAGTCTAGTTGAGTATTGCTAGGCAATTATCTAATTTGCCGTAGACTTCATAGTTTGCAAACAAATCTTGTTTACATTTAGTGAGATATCTTCATCACTTAGGTATGAGAAATCAGAACATGGTTCCGTTGAATCATCATCCTGGCCTAATCCTCAGCAGAGATCTCTCAATCCGAATGATTGAAGTCGAATTCGGCAAGCGCCTTGTCAACGAGCCATTTTCTTGTCCATATGTTGATGGATCCAACAGAGGAGTCGTCCTCGTTGTCGAGTTGTCTGACTTGCGCTTGGAACATGGTTGCATTCGCTTTCTTCTTGCGATCAGCCTTGACCGCAGCGTTGGAAACTTTCTTCATGAGGACAGAGAGTTCCTTCTTGGTGTAGGTCTTGGCGTCGTCGGACTTGCGTTTCCAAGTCTTGTTCTTGTTGTACGCTGGCTTGTTATTGTTGTCAGACGAGGACTGAGACTTGGCCTTGAGCTTCTTCAGAGTCATGCAGTCAGCAGTGTTGTGAGTGCTGGACTCGTGGTAGTCACACCTTTTTCTTCGTTCTTGAAGAGTGATTGTTGTTGCGAGTAGATTGTATTCTTGCTGTTGTTTTTCTTCGAAGGAGCTTGCTTGGTATCACCGCCCTTGTCAAAGTCTTCGGAGGATTCCATGCGTTCGCAGAATCCAATGGTTTCTCCGTAGGAGCTGAGAAAGGACGAAGTCGTGTTCGTCCATCTCTTCTCCACGAGCGTGAATTCCATGACAAACAATGTCGATGACTTCGTCATGGTTCAACGTTTGGTTGGGTCCAAAAGGTGGTAGACGAGGAAGTTCATCGGTGTTCATCCGACTGAGGTTGTTGACATAAGCCCGAGTAGACATATCAGCAGGCTTACGCATCTTGCGGCGCATGAAGCGTTTCTGCTTTTCAAGAGCCTTGTAGGGACAGACCGCTTCAATACAGGCATTTATGCAAACGTAATGTCAGCGTCGTCCAAGCAGGCTGAGCTGCTCCGTTCCAGGCAGCCTGGAAACGTGCTTGGAAAGTGGCTTCGTCTTCACCGCCACGTATGTCGCGTGGAGGAATGCCGTTGACTGCAATCTGGCGCAAGGCATTCCAACGTATTTCACGTGGCTGCAACAGCTAGATTCGTAACTGCTCTTTGGCAGAGCTAGAAGTCATCTCCTTGAGAGGTTATGTTTGTCGTTAGGCGTAGCAATGGCGAGCCCGACGAAGACCTTCTCCATCGTCCAGCCACTTGATGGTTTGACGTGGGGTCTCAGATCCATTGATGATTTGGACTTTGAAGGTGTACTTGGCGTTGTTAGCATCTGCTGGAACAGTGCGAAGTTTGTAGGTGGTAGAGCGAGAATCGTCGATTTGCATTCATCGTCGAGGTCGATGAGAGAAGGATTGGTTTGTGCGAGCTTAGACTCGAAGCTGGTGTACGCGTCTTTGGCAATCTTCATGGTGAGGAATAGGTTGAGGGTAGCTGAAAGCTATTGTGTTGTTAACAAAATGCACTACGCTAAAGCTAGTGTAAAGATCTTTCGAGTGTTTGAGTTTGAGAGAATGAAAGTTATGAGAGGATTAGAAAGCTATGAAAACTAATCAACGAGAGAGATCCACAATCAAAGGATCGTAGATCTGAACTCCCGCGGGAGACTGTAGAGTTGATAGAGTAGGTTGCGGTAGCAATCCTACTCACTCCACGATCCAAAACGGAACGCGTGGAAGTTCGTCTAGCATTTATCTAGTAGCGTGGAAGTACTCCACGCTGGCTAAATATAGAGCGATGTTTCATCATCAACCTAGTATGACTAGAGCGGCATTGAGAACCTGTCTCAATGACTATTCACGAGAGACTCAGTCATGAGTCGAACTCAAACCCTATCTAGGATCGAGTCGCGAATAAGGCTAAGAGCCGTGATAGCCGTGTATTGCATTTTCTCATGATTTATTGTTTCCTCATGAGTAAACAAGCTTTAGTAGTTTACTCATGAGTAAACAAAGATCTCATGGGTAAACTGTGTGATTTTCCTAGTGAGATTTAACGACTCATGCGTAAACAAGAAACTCATGGGGAAACAACTGTTTACGCACGAGTCGTGGGGAAACAAGCTGTTTACGGGGCTTGTATCGGTGATAGCTACTTTGTTCCTAACTACGGCTACCCTATTTTGAGTATAAGGACAGGAACACTCCCGGAAAAGTCGTATTTGAGGATTTAAAGTCACTATAGAAAGCATAAGTCTTTCCTGACAGTGATTTAAATGTCGTAAATGTCGTAAATGTCGTAAATTCCGATATCTATGTCGTAGAATGTCGTAAATATTTAAGCGATGTCGTAGAATGTCATAGGATGTCGGAAGCTTTCTCTCATCGCTAAATCCGACAAATCCGACATTTAGCGAGAGAGATAGCTATAAGCCTTTTTGGTCATTTCGTTAAATCTCTCAACTCGGAATACTTAAAGTCTCGCCAAATGTCGGATTTAAAATTTATGACATTTGGCGATGTCGTAGAATGTCGTAGAATGTCGTAGGATTTAATAAATGTCGTAGGATGTCGTAAATGTCGTAAGCTTTTTACGACATTCCTCTCCGACATTTACGACATTTACGACATTTACGACATTGGAGAGAATCAGCTCTAATTCCGAAATCCTTACTTTATCGTGAGTGTTCCAGGGATGATGGGGTGAGGTTGATTGTTCAGGGGTAGAATTAGTTTGGTATTTTTTTATAGGTTTGCTTTTTATCCATTCCCTAAGCCATGTTGGACTTTTGTCTGATTTTGAAGTTCCCTTTCTTGGTCTTTGCGTTCTTCGAGTGTAGGTATAATCCACAAATGGACGGTTTCTACCAAAAGGGTTAGGACCCATTACTCTATTTGTTGATGCTCCATATCTTCTATTCCTCCTACAAAGCCAAAACGATTGTCATGGGGAATTCCTCCGGTGTTGTTTCTGCGGTCTAGATCTTCGAGCTTCTGGAGGTTTAGTTTGAGCTATAATTAGTGGTTTGCGTTTGATATTGCTTCACTCTTGCGTTTGCGAGATTCCTTTGCTTGAGCTTGATTTATGTGAAGAATTGTCTTGCTTTCGATGCCACATTCTACAAGGGGGATTGTCCATTTACCTTCTTCACCTGGAGCGGCACGTGACCAGCCTGCCTTTCTACGGAACCAAACAACGAATCTATCTAGAAATACTTTGGATGTATCTTGGACTTCGTTCATGAATACAACTACAGTGTTTGGATGGTGGATATATATATCCTGCGGGACGTACTTGGACAAACCAAGAGATCGTAAGGAAGGTGGATGTCTTTGCGAGAGCCGGGACAATCGACTAAAAAGATTTTTGCATTTTCAGAGAGTAGATATCTACATCTCCTGCTGTGTAATTGTTTAGGTAGAAAACCCAATGTTTGGCTCTTGGTCCGGTGACTGGCATTGCCGGTGAACTCTCCAAAAGCGGCTGTACGGACGGGATTAAGTGGCTGGTGACTAGTAGAGCTCTAGCTAGTCATTAGTAGCTAGAACGACTAGCTGTTAGGTGGAGATTATGATCACGTAATTGGTTTAATTTACGGCTGCTCCAGAGCCCCCCCCCCCCGAAACCAGCTCAAGATGCAGTTTCCCAAACCATAAATACTTCACTAAGTCTTGCCTTGATCACCGACTTAAAACCAAAAGGTATCTGGGACTTCTAGCACAGGGAATCCAAGAACAAACACAAAGACAATGCCAACATGGGTTGTTGTGCTGCATTGAAGGGAAATATCCATGCGGTTGCTGGCGTCATTGTACATAATCTGGCGCTGGAGCTTTTGGGTGTCATTGTAACCGTACCACTCTAGAGCATACTTCTCAAAATCTTACAGCTGCGGCCACAAAGACTGCTCAAGATATGCCCAACCTTCGCTGCACGTGCCCATGTGTTTCTTGTTTCGATGATTAGAAGCAAGGACTGGGAGAAGCTTTTCATCCACGTAGAAAAATCCATCGTTGGGAAGTGGAGC
The DNA here is from genome assembly GCA_903772945.1 of Seminavis robusta. Taxonomy (NCBI): domain Eukaryota; phylum Bacillariophyta; class Bacillariophyceae; order Naviculales; family Naviculaceae; genus Seminavis; species Seminavis robusta. The sequence continues at coordinate 13,904 of CAICTM010001500.1, forward strand.
TCAAGTCTCTGCCATTGGACTGCATTGTTGTCGTAGGAAATGCAGATCCGGAAGTCAGAGCGCCATGTGAGACCATGTCTGTCATAGTCGACTGGAATAGGAACGGATGAGGCAGTTGCATTCCGCACCACTGCAAATGCAGGAAGTGGATTTCCTGGTTCGAGGCGAGTGATCCATGACTTCAGGTTTTCAGCAACGTATGCGATTTGGTGTCGTTTCTTGGTTGGCGTATCCATATCAACCAAGTTCGCCGCAGTTGCTGGCTTGACGGGGGGAAAGTCGCCGGCTTTTCTCAAGCTTCCACTCCTCATATGACGCCTTTGGAATAGTTTCCAGGTACATCAACGACACCATTGCTGATTCCTTGAATCCGGGAGTCTCGTTTGATTCCTCGGATGCAATGTTTGTTGTCTGTTGCCTTTGCTTTGACTGCGGAGATCGTGTACTGGTACTGCGGAGATCGTTTTCATCGCTGGCCAAACCCGCGCAAGCCAGCATCGAGGCTACGGACTGGCCCTCCGGTGCAGATTCATTCGACTTTTCGAAACTCGTTTTGTCCAAACCAAAATCGTACGCGGTCATTCCTAGAAGAAGTGGTCATTTCGCGAATCCTGCATTGAAATGACTGACTCATAAAAACAAAATATAGAAGAATTAAAATTGAATTTTACAACCATGGCAACAGTGTTGACCAAATGGCTATTAGCTTTACCAATACATTGTTCTGGCCTATCCGGTCAGAGCACTAGCTCCCCAACACACTCACAGGCACTCTCCTTGAGCAGGATATGTCATCTCCAAAGTTTCCTATGGAGCTTCTATGAAAAATCAGGCTTGGATTCGATTCCATTTTGTTGTCATTTTGCAATGGATTTCTCCATGGGAAAGGTGCTCCTGTCTTCACTCTCAGCACCCAATCTACACTGTAAAGTATGGTAGACGACTGGGTGGGTTTGCATGAAGACTGGAGCACCGATCCCAAAGATTCAAAGGAGAATTGTTGGCCTGGTGTTCAAAAATTGAGCAGATTTCATCTTTGAAGTCAATAGACAAATCAATTTCTTGCCCCTGATCCCACAGAACCTAGTCCTGAATTTCGACTGTTCTTTGCTTAAGCCTGGCCCCGGCTGGCTTCCGTAGATAATTTCCCTACTCTAATCCCCCCTTAAAAAATTCAGTACATTGTAGTAGAGAAGCTGCCGTTTGTTGATTTTGTACAGTACGATGTAGCACAGCAGAGGCTTGTGGCAGAAGCCTTGTTCGCACGCCAGCATCGAGAACGCAGCCAGGCTTGCCCGCTACATACCTGATGTTTTTGGAAGTTAAATAGACGTTATAAATATACTCAGATTCCGATACGACTGTAACGGTACGCACGGAGGCAGATGTACTGGTACCATTTGCTACCGTACAGTACCTACAAACCCCAATCCATGCTACATGTATGATATTAGTACTACCAATGGTACAGTACTAGTATGGTACAGTCGTACTGCTTCAAAGCTGTGCGAAGCTGAGTGACGAGTCAAAAACCACTGACATCAAGGTTCGGAAACATGACTTGATATGATTTTGACAGTTTTGAAATTAGCCTACTACTGGAAACTGACCGTAGCAGGTAGCAGACTACCTAGCTAGCTAGCTAGCTAGCTAGAGTGTCAAAAAGAAACTGTATTTTTCACCAAAACTAAACTAAAAACGAGAGGTTGAAACTACAGTTTTACCTTACACTTGGGAGAAATTAGACAGTTTCCGGACGAATCAGATGTGTAGCAACTCGTATTTCTGTTCATCAGAAAGCAAACAAATAAGGGAAGTCTTGGCTATTTATGTAGCTGATCCTGTTCTTGCGGTGACCTTATTAAGCAGGACGCAGGTCAGTGACCACAGCTCGCATCACTACTTTCCGAAAGCCATTTACAGTAGCCTGTGTACCGGTCATGCAGTGGATCCACCACTCTACCTCAGTCGCACACCGTTACAGCGGTACCGCTACGTGGCCCTACGCGTCCTCGTTGCTACAGTACTGCGAGTAGTACAACTTGTACCGCTGGCACAAGTGAAGCGACAGGTTCGCCACCTCTTTGCACTCCTCCTTTCAAGCTCACAATCTCAAATCTCAAACGAGCCACAAAACAAGAGCCTCAAGAATCATCAGTCAAAAGCACGCTGCCATCATGAAGCTTGGAATGTTCAAGAAAAGTAATAAGGAAGAAAGCAGCGCCTTTTTGGACCAAAGCAGTGACGGTTCTTTCCGCATCCCTCCAGAAATGCGACGCAATGTCAGCAAGGAATGCATGGACCGAAGCAGTGATGGTTCCTTCCTCATGCCTCCAGAGCTGCGACGAAACGTCAGCAAAGAAAGCATGGACCGAAGCAAGGACGACTCTCGCCGCCGTGTCAGTGCCCGAAAGCTGCAACGCAACCTTAGCAAGGAGAGCAAGCGGGCTTCTTCATCCAAGAAGGGGAGAGTGGGAAAGCGTGGCAACCAAATCATGGGCATCATGTCCGAAATGAATCCCGACCTTGTCGTGGACATGATGAAAGAAATGAAGAACAACCATTGAAGTCATCGATTGCTTCTTTTTGCCGCACACGTCTGCTTGATTAGGCGCGACATATGGGGTTCAACGGCAAGTCTCCCCTTGCCCATACTTCGTCAACCATACTTCGTCAACCATATACCGAAACGTTGAAACTTCGATGCTTCCTTCCTTCAGAAAAGTCATCCAACTTCCTACATACTAACTAATAGATACATGTTTATGTCAAAACTATATGATCCATTTTCTGGTAATAGTACTACTAGTAGCTAGTAGGGTGCACGGCCACCACAACATCAATTGGGGAGGGGCCGTTGGTGCTGGAAGCAAAGTTTCAACGACTCATCATTGCATTGGTAGATCCCCAGAAGAACCATACGGTCGGTCTACGGTCGCCGCTGTGTGCGAGCTGGACATTGCTTCGAAGTTGACAACAGGAGGCAAGCCATAGTTTATTTAATCCAGCCACTCTTTCCGAAAATCGTACGATTGTCCTTTTCTGGCTACTAGTAATCTGAAAGCAATAGCGAGAAGCTGTCCAAGAGAAGAGTTGTGAAGCAAAATGGATATTTTATAGTTCTTTCTATCTTAGAGGTTGCACTCTCCACTCGAAAACGTCTGTACCAAAGCCGTAGAAAGACCAAGACTCGACCTTCCGAGAATCCTTGTATCTTACTACGCCAACATGCAAGTGTTACTAACACACTGTTTGGGAGGTGGGCAATGGGAATCGTTGACACACTGAACACAAGTATTGGCAATGGTAGCACAATACTTGTTGGCACCACCACAATGAGAATGGTTGAGGCATCCCACACAAGTATGGCTATCCAAGTCACAAACATCTGTAGGGGAAGAACAATGCCCACTGTTGTTGCAGGCCACACATGTATGGCTGTCCAAGTCACAGTAACCTGTAAGATCAGAGCAATGATCATTGTTGTTGCAGGCCACACAAGTATGGCTGTCCAAGTCACAAACATCTGTAGGGGAAGAGCAATGATCATTGTTGTTGCAGGCCACGCAAGTATGGCTGTCCAAGTCACAAACATCTGTAGGGGAAGAGCAATGCCATTGTTGTTGCAGGCCACACATGTATGGCTGTCCAAGTCACAAACATCTGTAGGGGAAGAGCAATGCCCATTGTTGTTACAGGCCACACAAGTATGGCTGTCCAAGTCACAAACATCTGTAGGGAAGAGCAATGATCATTGTTGTTGCAGGCCACGCAAGTATGGCTGTCCAAGTCACAGTAACCTGTAAGATCAGAGCAATGATCATTGTTGTTGCAGGCCACACAAGTATGGCTGTCCAAGTCACAAACATCTGTAGGGAAGAGCAATGCCATTGTTGTTGCAGGCACGCAAGTATGGCTGTCCAAGTCACAAACATCTGTAGGGGAAGAGCAATGCCCATTGTTGTTGCAGGCCACGCAAGTATGGCTGTCCAAGTCACAAACATCTGTAGGGGAAGAGCAATGCCCATTGTTGTTGCAGGCCACGCAAGTATGGCTGTCCAAGTCACAGTAACCTGTAGGATCAGAGCAATGATCATTGTTGTTGCAGGCCACGCAAGTATGGCTATCCAAGTCACAAACATCTATAGGGGCAGAACAATGCACATTGTTGTTGCAGGCTACACATGTATGGCTGTCCAAATCACAGTAGTCTGTAGGGTCAGAGCAATGCTCATTGTTCACACATTCAACGCAAAGGCCACTGTTGATGTCGCAGTAGTTGTCGCTACCTGTGCAGCTAGCATGATTCGTACATCCAGAGCTGAGGCGACGCAAGGCTGGAGTGATTGGCTGGGCTTCAGCATCGCAAGGAAACACAGCAAGAAATGCTGTCAAGAGCAAGAGTATCATTGTGGCCGTCATGTTCTTTGTCGCAAGTAGGCAGATTGTTTGCTGTTAGTGATACCATTGGCGTTGCAACATCACTCTACGACCAATATTCCACACTTACTTTTTCGGATCGGTCATCAAGGTCTGAATTTGTGTTGCTGGGATATGTTTCGGAGGTTGAGTTTAATCTATGAGACAGCTTCGCTCCTTCGTTTCACTTTTGGGTCAACACGACGGGGTGGAACCCATGATTTCGGTTGCGTCCGCCGAAAACTGCTCGCGCTGTGCGCTCTCGGATCCTTCTCTGGAATCACCGCTGTCTGCTGCGTGGACGTGAACGGTTGAATTCACATTCACTTCCTCTTCAGCCGCTCCACGCTAAGGTGCTGTCCTCGAAGAAACATTGATCGATATGACCAACCGTACGTTGAAGGAATTTGACAGCCTCGGGACTCCCGGTTTTTGTGACAGAAACTGGGCAGTGTGCGTGTCTTCGTTTTCGGGGAGATATTTACCGTACCTTTACAGCACTTGCCAGAAGCTACGGTACCGGATCAGGAAACGTGGAAGCCTGTCATGGAAGTTCAGGCACGGTATTGCTGACCAAAATGTAAATTGTTGGTGGCCTTCATACGGCTTTTGGACTCTGCATGCGAGGATGGTACATTCCGTTCTTCTCCCAGCCAGTCAACAAGGAATCCTCTTCCGGCAACGCTCTCAGAACATAGAAAACGAGCAACTGCGCATCGAGCCACACTTCTGCTCCGATTCATCATTCTGCATTACCGGTACCTGGTACCTGGTACCTGGTACCTGGTAGCGATACCGGCACAACATGTGCAAGCATATCGTCACGACGCACCCCCCAATGACCAGCACCGTCCGACGGTTTTCACTCAGGATTTGAAATTCCCACGACTGATGACGGTATAAAACATGCCCTTAAACATGCTTTTAAATCTTCAACATGCCCTTAAACATTCCCTTAAATAAACATGCCCTTAAAATATGCCCCTAATGCCTCAAAACATGCCCTTAAGCCTTCATTGAAACACCATAGAACATGCCCTTATCTCGAATGAACATGCCCTTAAATAAACATGCCCTTAAAACATGCCCTTAAATCGGCATCATGCCCTTAAACATGCCCTTAAAATAAAAATGCCCTTAACATGCCCTTAATAAAAAAACGATAACCAGATAACCAGTCGTGGCAGGTTTTAAAGCCTGAGCGAAAACCGTCGGACGGTCCAGAGCCTTATTGAATGATATCATGTATCCAAATCAAACTAAAGAATTAAAATTATGTAATAAGCCATAGAATCGGCAGTAATCGTCCCCCCTACAATGGACCCATCACACTTCAACCTCATTGGTAACATTTAACTTTCGTCCAGAGCTGGTTTTGACCGTCAAAGAGAGTCTGCGCTCTCTTTGGTGGCCTCCTTTCTTCGCAAGGATGTCATCGTCACCAGACAAGTCCTGTCCATAGTCGTGCAGAATCTCATCGCTTTCTTGATTGATTATCGGCAGCGGAGCGCTGCTGCCATCACCACTTATCCTCTTGCTATTGAAATCCAGGCTGCTCCTTCGGTTGGAAGTATCAAACGTGTAGCTGGATCCATCCATGTTCCTTTCCGTGAGGTCGTTCCTGTCCGTGTGGTCGCCATCCTGGGGTGTTAGTGCGCCGTTGATAAAGGGACCGTCTTCTACATTAAAGCGCTCACTTGCTACACTGGATCGTGCTCCATTACCAATGTCCACAAAATATGTGGTCATTTCTCCTTTTCCCTTCGCAACGACCTTTTCCGGCCGAACCTTGAGCCATCGGTCGGGGAGAAGTTTTGCCGTGGCTTCTGAACAATGAATGCGGCCTTTCACTCCATTACTCTCCATGCGGCTGGCAGTGTTCACTAGAAAACCAAAAGAGAGATTGGAATATTATGAGATTCAGCCGACGCAAGGAACAAGTATCTTGCACCGAGCAAAGAGTGGCAAACTCTATCTCCTCCTGGCAGCAGGCCGTACCTGTGTCACCTGTTGCACAGCAGGAAGAAGGGATGGAAGCTGTTAGCAAGACTGACAAGGCTGATTGTTTCCAACAGAAGGCTCGTGAACCTTACCAAACAGTTGGAACCGCCCCTTATCTCCACGGAGGACGCCAGCTGTGACAGGGCCACTGAAAGACAACGACGGGACGACCGTGAGCAAAAAAGGAGCATGTGGGCTAAAGATGTCCTCCAGATCTCGCGTACCTATGCAATCCTACTCTCATTGCCAGATCCCGCGTATCTGGACCGAGCTGCATTTGTAGGTCTTCCAGCGCACGAACCATGCGATTCATACAATCTCGCGCAAACTTTACCATGCGAACGGCATGATCAGGCTATTGCAGGAGAAGATGGCACACTTGAATTTAGCCACGAGGAGAATCGAATCCGAAAGGAAATAATGACTGCATCCTTTTGTACCTACCTGAGGGTTGGGGAGGCCTGTAGCACGATTCGAGACCAGAATGAGGGCGATCTTGTTCCATCACGAATTACAAGGCATCCTGTATCTGTTCCGTTGGACTTACCAGTGACAGCCATATAACAATCTCTGTCAATGACAAGAGAACAAGAAGACACATCCAAGGTGAGGGGGAACACCGCTGTTTGTTATTCCTCCGCCTGCAAAGGTTGTCCTTGTCCTTTTGAAACTCACCCGATTGTTTCCACTGGAGGAGAAGTAACCAAGATGGCAAATATGCAAGATGAGAAAACAGCCGGATGATTTTTGCCACTTGCTGGGCCGTGCCAAGCTTGTTCATTTATTGATTTCAAGCACTATAAGTTGCTCACCTTTGAATACTTCCCGTCGTAGCGCCACCTTGTCGAAGGCTCCATAGAGAGTCTCCAGAAGGATAAAGACATGTTCGGGTTCGCGGGACGACGACCACTGGGTGAATCCAGCAAGATCTTGGCGTGAAACATCAATGGAAGAAAACAAGTGAGCATCCTGTCTTTTGGGTTGATTCCTTTGGCAACAACAACAACAACAACACTAATCGGTCCAGCCATTCAGGAACAGCTTCTTACCAGCAAACAGAACTGTGGTGTCTGGGAATTTGTCGGCAATGGGTTTGCTCTTTTTGTTACGAGGAGGCATCACGAGCTGCTCCGCCGTTGGCGCCCCACGACCCCTACTGCTCGTGACGGACGACATGAGCGCTGCGACGGTGGGTTGTCCACCGTTGAGTGACATATCGGCACTGGCGGCTCTCCACGTATTAATTTCCTTGCTCAATTCTTCGGACTTGGTATCTTCGGCAAAGAGACGTTCATGGACCGCCGCAGGAAAGAGCGATGTGACGACGGCGGTGGATTTGACGGCCTTGTCCATGACCTTGCGCTGACGACGTTCGACGAGCCAATCGTAGAGGAGAAATACGGCCGATGTGAAAAAGAAGACGCAGGCGACGACCGTGGCGTAGAGGATGGGTTCGTCGGTAATATAAGCATCTTCCAGGGCCTGGGAAGGATAGACTTGGATTCTGTAAGAAGTGTAGGAAGTATCGAGTGGAACAATCGTGTAGGAGGAAGATTCGGGAGTCGCTCGTTCCCTCATGTAATCGGCAATATCGCGGGTGACACCCATGTGCGAGTACTTGGGATCGTGGAGATCTCCGACGCCGAGCAGTGTGGCATTTCGTCCATCAATGCGGTAGGTAATGGCATCGCCCAACGTATTGCTGAGGACACAGACCACTCCATTGACAGAAGCGGGAAGAATATTGGCAAAGAGGAGACGCCAAAAGATGGTGGTCGTCAGCATCCCGGCGACTTTTTTGGTTTGCGGATGGAACGTGTCAAAGACGGGATAGGTGACTTGAGTGAGTGGATCCAACTTCGCCGTGTAATCCTCTCCGGTATGCCGGTACTGATTGAGTGTCATGAATATTTGAATGAGCCGCTCCGTATTGGACCCGGTGTGATTGGTCTGCAGGTAACTGAGCCCGGCTCGACCGGTGTAGATTGTTTGTCGCATGACGGGAGCGAGGTCCGTGTAGGCGAGAAAGTTGTAATTGTACAGGCCCGGCATGGGAATGACGGGTGAAAATTGCCACGTGGGGAGGAAGGGGCCAGATCCTTCGGGCTCGTCGTACGAGCCATTGCCGTAGTGCTGAAAGTAGGTACCGTAGGAGAGGGAAATGAGAGAGAGAGAAGGTAAGACAAAGCACAGCTAGCCAGCGTTTTACGGTCAACCGCAACTTCAAAACAAGGCATACTCACCGTAAGTCCCCAGATTCGTTCATGCAGGGTTTCGTGAATCGGAGGAGGCGCCACATGCAGGTCACGACGAGATCCGTCGTCTCCGTGCGTGTGCTTGGAGCCATCTCCGTGATCGTGCTTCTGCTGTTGTTGTTGCTGCTCCATTCTCTGTTCTTCTTTGGCCGTGGCGTCTTCTGCCTTGGTTTCGGCGGATCGTGTTTCGGGTCGACTAATGTTGAACATGGCATCTTGGTACTGTCTCAATCCCTCTTCCTGCATGTACGACTTTAGAAAGTGTTGTTGACGAGGCCAGCAGTAGGCTTCATAGCCCGCTCGCGTCTCATCCGTGACGAGCGGCAACCAAAACGAATAGATACTGTCAGTTTGAGTGCGAATGGAGGCTCCCTTGATTTCATAATCGGGTACGGTGACATTCGGAAACGTTTCTCCACTCGCCAGCGCGTAACTGGTAATGCCCGTGGCCATGGTATCCATGGCACCCATTTTGTGCTCTACCGCTTCCACAAACGACCGCAACGTCATGGCCGCCACGGACGCAAACTCGGCCAGGAATTGTTCTTCTTCAACGCGTCTCGAGTAGAAAAAGGTAATCACCGACACGGACGCGGCTGTTGCCAAGAGGACCAACAAGACGACCCAGCGCAGACACGAGACGGCGCGGGTTTCTTCTCGGGCCAAGCTTTCGCGGGTCTCTCGTGCGGCCGCATCCTGCAAGTTTTCGTGTGTCCCAGTCTCGTCCAACTCGTCGTCTTCGCCGTGGTCCGACATACTGTCGTTCTCCAAATCGGCCTGGTTGCTGTTGTCGTTGTAAAGTTCTTTCATCTTGTGCTCTTGGAGGCGTGGTGTGCTGTCGTCGTCCTCGGTGCTGTTGCTAGTGTTGGCGTAGAGCTTGGCCTGACTGTTGCTTTTAGGGAACATTGCTCAATTGAAACGAAACGAAGCTGCAAAGGTAAATGTGGAAGGAATGGAATGGAATGGCTCCAACAACTGGAGATACTAGCTAGCTAGCTGTAGAATATTATGATGAGCGTGAGAGAGAGAAGCGGAAGTATCTATTAGTGTTGCGGGGCCGATTGTCCGAATGCGAGAGGCAAAGAAGTGACGGCAGCTTTGGATGCAACAGGAGGCAGGAGAAAGGAAGGGTGGGACCTCCACTAATTCCCTGCTCTAGTAAATTCAGTGGCTTTGTGCCTAAAAGACCAAGGATTGTCGGTTCATCGGCTGCAAGTTACTTTTAAACTTACAAACGGCGAAGTACAGTACAGCCTGAGTACTGTAACTCTTACAGTGAGAAGTTGAGAAGAGGATCGTGCGTAAAGTGCCCTTTAGGAGTTAGGAGCACGAGAATCTTGTGGAACGATGCCAAGTGTACTACTTTTTGCCTTTTGCTTGTAAGATTCATGGTTCACACTGGTAAGTAGCAACAGTTGGTGGCATTTCCAGTAATAAGTCCTAACTTCTGCGGTTAATTATTAGTCAAGGAGAATCACTTGAACACTTCTTCTGGACTTCTTCTGGTACCGCAAGGAGGTAAGTGAAATCTTGCATACAGGGGGCCGTTTTTCACGTGAAATGGACATGGATTGAAGCTAGATTTCACAAGGAATGGTTGTTTCTGCTGTGCATACAGCAAATTTGGCAGGTAAAGGAGAATACTAGTGGCTTCATTTTTCTTTCTTTTCTGGACTTGAGCCCATCTATCTCCAGTTATGGGCTACCAAGGTGCAAGCTCCCAACCATGAGTTTGTCCTTCCAGCCCAGGTTCGAAATCTCATTTGAAAGCAAGGTGCAGAGCGTTGCCTCCAATTTGAAGCAATCAAACAAACAAAAAACACGCAACTCCCAGAAAGTGCTCTCCAATCCATTGAGAGTACTTGATTCCATCAAATAATAAACCAGAATTCCTGAACATACTGACCCTCAGTTTGGGTTCAGTTTGACGACATGGAAGAGGCTTCATGTCGTAGTTGGCCATTCCTTCGAGGACGTCCTTTCCCAGAATTTGACCACCACCAAATAATGAGCCAATGAAGAGGTGCACATCTTAGCACAGAAGTTACCTTTGATGAATATTAATTGGAGCTATTATGGGTTACCGTAGTGATTCCTTGGAGAGAATGTAACATCCTTAAACAAAATACCGGCAGGCCCACGTTTCAGTTTCATAGTCACTTTCACTAAACCTTGGTTCCCAATGGTAGGAGAAGAGCCTATACCAATAAATAAATCGGGGCAACCGGACATTGATTTACTAAATGTCAAGAAAGACCATGACTGTTGTCGCGTTAAAGGACGTTGCCCCTTCTACAATGTCCGGTATCTCGTTTCCATTTTGTGACATTATAACCCTCGTTCCCTCGTTTTCATTTAGAAAACTAATGTTTCCTCAAAGTTTCCTTTTTCTGAAAATCCAAAAGTACCTAGTATCAATCTTTCCAAATTTGATGATCCCTTTTTTAAAAATCTTCCAAATCATCTGTGTCCCTTACTCTACGAGAGTAAAGTAATCCTTGGATTCCAGTAAATCTTCCGCTCTAAAAAGCCCATTTTCAACTTTAAAAGCTTCAAAATTAGCTCAATTATTGTAAATTCGAAAATTCAATTCACCGCATCCTTGGCTGGCTCGAAGTCCAAACCATAGCGAAAGTGACCGGAGAAAGTACCACTGTGTTGTTGCTCCTACATGTACAAGAAGTAGGACTGTAAAGACTGCCCCAATGGCCCAATGGAGCTGCTTTCCGCCGCGATGATGATTGTATGCTGCAACGATGCTTGTCCACGATATCGCTTTATCTACTGACACTGTTCGCCGGTACCGTGGTACATTCATAGTTACAGAAAGCTCTGGTTTGGGCTGGGCGTCTGTGCAGGCTGGACGAGTCGTCGCTTTTGGATGTTGCGGGTCTCTACCAGTACCGTACCGGTACACATGTATCAGATAGATGATGTATGCTGTGATGAGAACAAATTGGTGGCACCCCAGCCGAGTTGTAGCAGCTAGCTAGCTAGGATTCCAACACGAAGCCGTTGCTTTTGGATGTTGCGGCTCTCTTTGATCCGTGATGTGACGAGAACGAATGAATTGATTGGTGGCAGCCCAGTCCGAAACAATAACAAAAAGACGTGGCCCCCCACCGTAGTACTAACCTGCCCCGACGATGCTCAACTTGGCTGAGCAGACGGGAGGCGGTGCTGTCATCGTGGTATGGTCGTTCCTGACAATGCGCTAAATTTGTAGCATTGTCAACAATATGTTTGTTCCTTGAAATAGGTGTGCTTTTGGCAGATTGAAATCGGTGGAATTCGAGAATGGTAGACTCGACCCACTTCGTTGAGGCCATCCAGCGAGCGCCCGTGCCGGTGCCACTGGTAATTGCTTGTCTGTGATTCCGGTATCCTTCTGCATTGCTTAGTTTCATCACATTATCGCATTGGCTGTTACCTGTTAGCAGTAGCTGGAGCTACCGGTACGGAGTACAGTTGCAGTCAGCTAGTAGGAAACGCCGTGCTTCCCAAAGTTTTTAAAGCCTGAAAGCCATCAACAAGCCACTGCCATAATCTTCTAACCACACTACATGTATGCGTAGCAACGCATTCTTCGAAAAATCTTCCGCAAATAAGAAGACATCAGCAGCCATGGCGCCAACCACCGCTACTACCGTAGCCAGCTCCGGAAGTGCCGCCACTAGCCGATTGCAAGTGGAATGATAGGAAGAATCCTTTTGCAAAACAAATTTTCGACGGCTCCCACGATGGCCAAATGATGGGATTGAGGGGAACTCCCCACCAGGCATGCATGTAGTTCTCAAGGTGGACCGAAAAAAGAATCAAGCAGTTTGGAGATTGGTGACAGAACCTGAGGAGTACAGACATAATCAAGGTAGACTGGATCGGTTCCAAAGTTATCTGGAGGCAGCCAAAGGACAAGCAAGAAGGCCTGTACTAAAAGAAGTTAAGTTGGGTATTTACAACCCTGGTTTCACTGTTTTAAAATGTTGTCCCACCCCATTTGGAGACCATTTTTCCATTGAACATTAGATATTATTTGCTGCTGCTTTATAGCTCGCTAGCTAGTGCAAATAGCTGCGTAGCTGAACTGGCTAGCTAGATAGCGAGTCAAACGTAATCATCTTGGGTTTCCTTGTTCTGGAACGGGAGAGGGGTTGGATATGAGGACTCGACTCGGACAAACTTGTCGCTTGGATAAAACTGGCTGTCAAAGCAGCTTGTGCTGGTGAGACACAATGAGCTGAATTTGAGTACCGCTCAGAGCATTTTCAAGACTGACGGTCACAAATAAATAAATAAATGAACTTTAACGCTCGGAGTCCCAAAATCTGGGAGACCCCACTCCCAGATTCTGCTCTTTTGGTAGGTGTGGTAAATATTGGGTCAGATTTCTATTTTATTCCCGCATCTACCTGAATATCCTGTCTTCCAGGAAAATCGATGCTGATGGTTGATGAGTCTGCCTGCACGTACAAAGGAGGTTCTGTTGAACCGCTTGTTGCAGCGGCTACTCCTCTTAACAAAGGCTACTACTCACCACCATGACAGGCTCCTCTTGTTTGGCTAGCGGCAGCAACAGCCGTTCGACGATCGGTCGTTCTGTTGGACTTCCGACAACTTCTTCTTCTTCTTCCACGGAGCGATCGATCGATCGGAGCGACCATGACGCCTCCTCTTCCACGGAACGACGACGCACGCCTCTACCGTTAATGAAACAACAAGGGACTACTACTACAGTAATGTAGAAGAGATAGCATCATCTTGATAGAGTAAACATAGAGTAAAGGTACTTCTACTGGTAGAGGTATCGAGTTGGCAGGGGTGACTCCCAGAATCTGGGAGTGGGGTCTCCCAGATTTTGGGAGTCATCATCCCAAAATCTGGGAGACCCCACTCCCAAAATCTGGGAGACCCCACTCCCAGATTCTGGGACTCCGAGCGTTAACTGGTACACTGGTACAAGCGGTACTGAGTACTGGTACCGGTAGCTGTACATGTACCGGTAGCTATCGATACCGATAGCGGTGGTGAAGAGACTTAGCTTCCTTGTGAACTGTGAACCATCAATAATAAAAACTGGCACAAGACATCTCAAGGAACACCATTTCAGGGCGAAAGCGGTAGAAGGCAGTAATGTGATTGGCTAGTCAAGCTAATACGTCAGGAAGTATGTCACAAAAATTCAAATATACTTAACGTACCATTTATAAAGATTACAGAGCAAATGTGCTACCTAGTCGCCATTTTCTGTTTTCGACAACAAGGAAACTCGGATTCCGTTGATCGATCGATCGATCGACAATGACAACAACCACCGTCACAACCACCGGAGAGCCACTCGACAGTCATTTCGCAGGAGCAAACAGCAGCAGCAAACAGCATCATGGAGCCACCACCAGCAGCAACAGCCACAAATGGAGGAATGGGCTGCCAAAGTCAACAGAGGAACTCGCAACAGAAGAGAGCCTACCAACTGGCTGCCAACAACCACAACAACAACAACAGATCCAAGAGAGC
>CAICTM010001501.1:0-28084 GCA_903772945.1 Seminavis robusta
TGTGCTTGGAGTTTGGAGAAGGTTGGATTGTGTCATACATTCTTCCAGTGCCAGGGATCAGCCAGTGAGCAGCTTTCTCCACGCAGTTCTCTACAGCTGGCTTGGTATCGAGTGAACAAGGTATAGTTTTGGCTGGATCGAGTCGGCCCTGTCCTGTGGCTACCATCACTGGCTGTCACCTTGTATCTGCAGAACCACTGCTGCAACTCTGCCTCATTGTCTCTGGTTCTCTCATCTTCTTCCTTAGATACTTGGAGTACCTAGCTCTGAAGACCTTGAGGCTTGCATATCTGAGATCTCATGCCATGGAGTAGTGCTTGCCATTGGAGGACAAGAGGCCATGTTTCAATGCATGGAGGACTTCTCATAGTATCTGGTAGTATCATAGAGGCAGTCCAGAGGTCTCCCATTGCTTGAAAGTAATCAATGTGACCCTTCTCAAAGTTGACAGAATCCTTTCTCATAATGGAACAGGCCAAGTCTTCCCTCGATACCTGAAAGAGAGCTCCCAATAGTCATCCTTGTGGGCCAGTTGTCGCTGTACATGGCAGCTGGATTGAAGTTGCTCTCCTTGCTAGCTGCATGGCGCATGGGAGAAGTGGATGGTCTTGGTGGTGGGAACAGAACTGCAGACGCAATCTCTCCAGTTCAGTAGCAGCATCCCAAACAGCAGCAGCACCAAGACTCCTTGCTGTATTTTTGATCACCTGGAAGGTTGTGTCTTGGCAGAAGATTCCTTTGTTGCATTTGACACTTGGATCTCTCTTGTGTGCCTTTGGTTGTCACTGATCCTCCATGGATTCCTGTTTGAAGCACAAGCAGCATCAAGATGTCACGGATGGTGTCACCAAGAGAGGAAACTGTCTGATGTAAGTGCCATCCTTTTGAAGAAAGGGATCAGGATCAGTGCGCTTCCTTGCCAGTATGAGAAGTATGACATCATGGCTCTAAGATACTCTCTGTTGATTGCATTGTAGATGAGGCGGCTGCATAGGTCTCCATTTCCATAGGTTAACATGATAGAATCGAATCTTCTGTTGCTGTTCGCTCCAAGTGACAAGCTTGTTAGGTAGAGCATAGTTGGACTCCACTGGATAGACAATGAAGCATGGTCTGGGATCGAGACCAGCACTTCTGCAGAGTTGGCATGAATCTTCTGTTGCAGCTTCACAAACCATGGACATGATATACACCAAGAAGGAGGCCAGTGATGCCAAAGATGGGAAAAGGTCTTGTTGTGTGACCAGTTTGTCCTTGTATTCTTGAGTTTGCCAGAGCATCTTCCATCGGGACAAGACTGTAATTCCACATCGATTCCAGTCCACAAGAGAGTTTCTGCCAAAAATGGAGTGGTAGTGAGGAGACTCGAATTGCTCCTCTGTGGAGGGAACTGTCATGGTGAGTCCTTGAAGTGTTTGTGGAAGAGTTCTGGATTCTTTGCCCTGGTAATGGATTCTGACACTGCTTCTGCCATTGCTAGCATTGCCAGTGGTGCTCCTTTCTTCTTGTGCTTTCCACAAAGGCAGTATCATTAACAAGAGTGGTTACCTTTTCACAAAGAGCTACTGGAGTGGCCATTGCTGCCTTTTGTTGCTGTTGCCGGCTCTGCTTTGGTTTGGCTGTGTTGGTTCTAGCAGCAAAGAATGCTTCTCCATTTCTCTTGTTGGATGCTCCAGCTTCCTCTCTCATTCAGTGGTAGAGGAGCACTGAATTGTTGTGAGTCTTCTGCTTTCTTTGATTGTCTCCATGTCAGCGCATTCAAAGGTCCTTGTCCTTTTGTTATTGTATTCTAATACAGAAGACAGAGTGTGATCTCTTGGGGACTCTGAGACAAGATGTCTGGCCTTACAGATGACACAGTTCTTGAGTGGATCAAAGACTTCTGCTACCACTCCTCCCAGTGTCGTTTGCGGTCCTTCTTCTCTGGCTTCTTGGATCTGTTGTTGTTGTTGAGCGTGATATGCTCTCTTCTTTTGCGAGTTCCTCTGTTGATTGGCAGCCATTCTCCATTGTGAGTGGTAGCTGCTGTTGTTGCTGCTGCTGCTGTTGCTGTTGCTGTGCTGCTGCTGTTCCGGTCATGATGGTGCTTTTGGCTGAGATAATGACTCGAGTGGCTCTCCGGTGGTTGGTTGAGTGAGCGGCAGGATGTCATTGTCATCTCGAGGAGGAATCCTTCTTTCGCGAAAACAGAAACACGAAATTTCGAACTTTATAGCACACTGTATCCGTAATAACTATAAATGGTACGTTAATTGATTTAAATCTTATTCCATAAATATTGCTGACATATACATGTTCTTCAGAACTCGTTAGCCAATCAGATCACTGCCTTCCACCCCTTTCGCCCTCTGAGACGCTTTCCTCTGCAAGGAAATAGGTGTGGTCCCGGTAAAGTTGGAATTAAGTCACTCATACTCCTCCGTGGAGCTTTCCTAGAAACTTACTAAAAACCAAATTTGGATCCAAGATCCAAGGCTCTCAAAATCTTTGGCTTGTATCGACGATCGACGCTCTTGCTTCCCACGTCGTCACTTTGTTTTTCACACAAATAGAACTTGCTCATTCCTGAAACAAAACACAAAATCTTTCTCGTTCGTCTCGTCAGACCAAGACCATGATGAACAATGGGATTATAAAGGAGCTAGTATCCTCCCCTTCATTCGACGGGAGTAACTCGAGCGGTGCTACTGGTACCAGTGCTGGTAGCAGCTTGAGCTCCTTCAATGCTGACTCCAAGAAAGGCAAGAGTGTCGGCGGCCAAGGTTTGTTGCTGAAGTTCCCTTTTTTCGCTTGTCTTGTGACCGCCATGGCTGTTCTCCTGTTGGTTCGCAGCGCTAATCGTCAGGGATTCAAGCGTGACTTTGGAGCGACTTCTAAAAAGATTGTGGATGCCTTCTTCTACGAGAGCCACCAAAAGGCATATGCCGTCCATGATGCCAGTGTCACTGCATCCATGATCGCGATGCAGAAACCAACCAAGTGGAAACGGAAGAACCCCGGAGAGTTGACTCGCAAGGGAGAGATGGCTCCTAACGATGAGGCCCTTTCCATTTTTCAAGACCGAACCAATGACATGCAGCTGCTGGGACAAATCGACGCCATGATGTGGTATCCTGCTGCAGCTGAAACCCATCATGTTTCAATGACCTGCGAGACGGAACGTGCCTGCAAAGGATCTGGGGGCAAAGTTCGTGGACAAGCGATCGAA
Source organism: Seminavis robusta (assembly GCA_903772945.1). Taxonomy (NCBI): domain Eukaryota; phylum Bacillariophyta; class Bacillariophyceae; order Naviculales; family Naviculaceae; genus Seminavis; species Seminavis robusta. The sequence continues at coordinate 3,209 of CAICTM010001501.1, forward strand.
ATTGTCCAAGAAAGCAAGGCGCCAGTGACATCGGAGGCATTTCGACGCTCGGAAGAACCACCTGAGAATGTCAGGACAGCCATCTTTTACCCCATCCGTCCCGTGCACCTCAAAGATATCCTTGTGCAAGAAGACATTATTGGAGTCATTGCTGCCGACTTCAGATGGACCGAGTTCTTCAGCCCCGCCACTTTCGATGAGGAAACGGAGGGTTTGGTAATCGTTGTCGAAAACACCTGTGGCCAAGTAAGTAATATACATCGATCAGTGCGGTTTGGGTCAGATTGCAATGTGTATACCAAATCCTGAGCAATGTCACCTCCTCTGCGCTTTGCAGGCGTTCTCCTATCGTGTGCACGGTCAAGAGCTAACTTATGTTGGCAAAGGATACATCCATGACAACGAGTACAGCGACATGACGGTTTTCTCTGACTACATTGACTTTGTCAAGCCTGGACTCACCAAGACAGGGGCCTGTGGCTGCGATTACCGCATTCGCATCTACCCGTCCAAGGACATGTTTGCGCAGTACTCATCTTCATGGCCAAGATTGATCATTATGGGGACTTCGTTGGCTATGCTGACGCTGCTCCTGTCATTCCTCGCCTATGATATCTACGTTAGTAGAGAGTTCTCCCACCTTTCAGACGACATGGTGCGCTTCAACACCATTGTGGGATCTCTGTTTCCTGAGGTGGTGCTGGATAGGGTTGTGCAGGAAGACCTCGGGCGCATGGAGAAGAGCAAGAAGATCGGATACAAACCAATTGAAACAGACGGGGCTGCTGTAACCTATGATGAAGACGACTTCGTCCATTCCAACCGCTTCCTAGCTGACTACAAATTGCCAGTGGATAAGTTCGGATCTGTGACGGAGAAGCCGATCTATAACTCGTTTCCGCACACCACGATTTCATTCCTTGATGTCGCTGGCTTTACTTCCTGTAAGCTCTTGGTTTGAGAATGAAGGCAACTTCTGTTGCTTCCTCAGCTTCTGACTTTCTACTTGTCTCTTTCTGTCTTTGCTCTTTTTTAAAAATCAATCATCAGGGAGCTCCGAGCGTGACCCCGAACAGGTGAGCTCCTCAACAAATATTTCGCCAGCTCGTACCTCCAAAGCCTCTCCCTCATCATGGGTCATCTTTTTTCTTTGCTCTGAAGGTGTTTATGCTTCTGGAGAGTGTCTACCAGAAATTTGATTCCATTGGAAGGCGTTTGAAAGTCTTTAAGAGTAAGTGGACTGCGCCTCTCTGATTACCAAACGCTGCATTGAAGCATTGCGACTAACGGATCATTCTTGTATGCTTGTTTTCTAATCAGTTGAGACAATTGGGTGAGGATGGACATGTCCACTTCTGGCGCTTTTCAGATCCTTAGTGTGATCTTCAGTGTCTCACATTGCTCATTCTTTGATTCCTAGGGACTGTTATGTGGCTGTTACTGGTGAGTTTCGAGAATCGCTTTGTCACGACCATTGCACTGCATGCCACTCACATATCGTGTTTCCCTGCACCTCCCAGGCGTGCCAGAGCCTCAGAAAAACCATTGCCTTTTGATGTGTCGCTTTGCGTACGAAGCCATGCTTTCGTTCGTGCACCTGTGCAAGTCGCTGGAAGTGTCTCTCGGCCCAGGCACCGCTGATCTAGGCCTTCGAGTGGGCATTCGTAAGTACCAACACTGGCAGGTACATCAATTGCTCCGTCGACGCTTTTTCTGACACTGCCCGCCTTTTGTTGCAGACTCTGGATCGGTCATTGCCGGTGTATTGAGGGCGGAGAAGGTTCGGTTTCAGGTAGGAAGAGGAACTTTGTATTGCACTCGTGTCCAAGCCAATACTGCAACACAATCAGCTCACATATCGCCTTGTTCTGGAATGAGTTAGCTATTCGGAGATAGTAAGTCAGGAGCCCTGGAAGTGAAGTGTTTTTGATCGGGGCACTCAACATGAGTATTTGTGTTGCTCTCCATATCTAGCCATGAACACAGCAAGCCGAATGGAATCGACAGGAGAACCCGGAAAAGTGCAAATTAGCAAGGAATCGGCTGTATTGCTGCAGGCTTCCGGCAAGGGAAACTGGCTAGAGCCTAGAGCCGGTAGGTTTGCGCAATCGGTCTGTGGGTTTTGAGGCTGGATGCCTCGTTGTCTGACAGTCTTCCTCCTGTCTTTTGTTGCTGTCTCGTTTTCGATGGGCAGACCCTGTTTCGGTCAAGGGAAAGGTAAGACCGTGTCTTTTTATTCGTCCTTCTACTTTCCTTGGCCAATCTCGCTCACTCCTGCTAATTCCCAACCTTTATTAGGGCCACATGAAAACTTATTGGCTAAAGATTTCTTCTACGACAACCAAGTTGACCAAATCTACCATCGAGTCTGGGCTTTGGGGCGAGGACGTGAACGTGGAAGACTCGACATCCCCCGAGGAAAACCTGGTCACAAAACGCGAGCGGCTCATTGAGTGGAACACCGAAGTTTTGCTTGACCTCCTGCGAAAGGTTGTCTCCAGACGTCGGGCCATTGAAAGGCGCAACAGGAGGATCAAGATGCCTGCAACAAAGAGCATCCAAGACAGCAACCGACACGAATACCAACGGTTCCTTGCGTCACGAAACCTGGTGGAGCACGCATCTGAGGTCATCCCTTTTGCTTCGTACGAAGAAGATCTTGTCATTGAGGATCCAAGCGAGATCAGACTTGGGCCAGAAGTGGAGGCTCAAGCTCGGGCTTACGTCGCCGAGGTTTCTTCCCTCTACAACCCTGTTCCATTGTAAGTGGGCGGACCTTCGTGGCACTCGTTCGTGATTGGCTGCTCGTCATGCTCTGACCGTAGCCGTTGCTCCTTCCGCTTGTGATTTGTCAGTCACAACTTTGAACATGCCAGCCGTAAGTACCACTATCATCTACTAGCTAGATGATTTCCCTTGACCATGCTCACCACCTGGGCCTTTCGCGTCGTGCAGATGTTGTCATGTCGGCCAAGAAGCTTCTTGGTCGAGTTGTCTCCCCTCAACAGGGAGGTTTCAAGCAGGTCGAAGGTCTATCGTGCAGAGAGACCTGTGACAAGAGTTTTGGAATCAGTGTTGACCCATTGATGCACTTCGCTCTAGCACAGTCGGCTATGATCCACGATGTTGCCCACTACGGTGTATCCAACAAGCAGCTAGTGAAGAACAACAAGGAAATGGCTGCCAGGTACGTCGCTTCGCTTGTCTTGCTTGGTTGTATTCTCGCTTCCATTCTCACCGCCACCCCGTTAGATATAACTCGCAATCAGTCGCAGAGCAACACTCCTTGCTACTTTCGATGCACGCTTTTTCGGACGACAAGTATGATGCCCTTCGCGAGGCCTTGCTGTCAGACGACCCAGAAGAAACTAAGCGTTACTACCAATTCCTGGTTGCATCTGTTTTGGCAACTGATATCGCCGATCCGAAGCTTAAGGCAGCCCGTCAAGCACGATGGGATGAAGCCTTTCAGAACGAGGATGCCGCCATGGACAAGGAACGTCTCCAAATTGACTCATTCTATTTGGGAGAGCTGAACCGTGTGGATTTGCACTTTCGCCTTTTGGCGCTACTCTCTGCTGTCGTGTGGGCTGGCCTTGTCTACATCTCGTACTGGGCGACACCCGAAGAGCACATTGAATCATTGGTGGGCATAGAACAGAAAGCCGCAGGAACGGCCTTCGGTATCCTCGTGTGCGGATTTCTCTATAAAGTGAGCCCGCAATTTCTCAAGCTCTTCGAGTACGATGGAGAACCACTGAGTGGAGTTGTCATAGGTGTCATTACAATCGAGGTGATAGCAATGATCACGGATGGTCTTATGGCATTTGGCTTCCCTACTCCGGTCATGATTGACCCGATTTTGGGAACGAGAGGTGAGTTTTCGGTGTCATTGCGAGATCTTCTGTCCGAGCGCCCCGAACATCGCTAAAAACCTGATTGCTACTGTGATTCGTTGCAGTTCATCTTCTCCGGTGGTGCGAGTGGACACCGTTGGCCTTCTACATTTACTTTATCACTGATGGCGTTGATGTCCCCGACCCGGCTGTGGGTCTCAAATCGAGGTACTTCTTTGCTGGTTGCCAGGGATTGTCAACGTTCGCAGGATTCCTTTTCGCGTTTGCTCCCAACGGGATTGTTTGGGGCGTCCTGCTCTTCTTCTCGTGTGTGCTCTTCCTGTTTCTGTATGTACACTTGGCCTACAAACGCAAAGTGCATGCTCGTTTGCGACGAGGGGACAGCTTGGACGATCGAGAGATCTACGACCGATCCTATCACTCCCTGCGGTTTTTGGAGGACGTTGGTGTGACCTGGGGTATTCTTGTCTTCATGTACTTCTTGGAGGGTTTTGGACCCATGATCACACCGCTGTTTGACTTTACTCGAGCAGAAGGCTTTGGAATGATTTGGACTAGTGTTTTTGACTGCATTTCAAAGATGCACTACAGTAAGTGCCTGCGGTCACAAGATCTACGCTTGTCTGTGCCCTTCGCGACCATGGCCCCACACTTACTTCGTCTTTCGCCTTTCATCGCCAGTGAATCATATCATGAGTATCAACGAGCTTGTGTTTGATACCCAAGCAAGAGAGAAGCGACAGAAGGAAGAAAGCGTTCGACTAAAGGATGAATCAAACAAGAAAGCAACGGTCCTCTTTGAGTAGTAAGTTTCGTGTGGCATACGCTGTGGTCGTGGCGGAGAAAGCAAACAGTGATGCTCATACCCTCCTCTCTTGCGCCTTTCCAGCATCATTCAAGCGTCGGGTAAGTGGAAGGCATTCGCTTGTCGCGCAGAATGTCGTCCTGATGGTTTAAATGCCGCTAACATCCCTGTTTTCCTGCTACTTATCCCAGATGTGGCTCATTGCATGCAACACTGGAACATTTACCAAAAGTGGAACCGATGCTTGTTCGAGGAGATGTTGAAAGCGTATTTGAAGGGAGACAGCGATGAGGATCCCCGACCTGGCTGGTACGACGGCGAGCTCTGGTTTTTCGACAACTACATCAGTAAGTTTTTCCAGCCCAAAGTGCAAACGAAAACCTCGTCTATGTTACGAAGACTAACTTTGACCTACACCCGCTACAGTTCCATTGGCTTCGAAGCTGACTGATTCAGGCTGTTTTGGTTACTCGGGCTGCGAGTATCTCCGTTGCGCTACAGAAAACCGTAACGAATGGAAGGTGAAGGGGAAAGAAGTCACCGCTCGCATGATTGACGAGATCGAGACCGAACTGGCAGGTTACGGAAAGAATGTCAAAAAGGGCAAGAAGGAGCTCGTATCAATGGATCGGAGTGGGGATACGCATAGCATGTCGGATATGAGCGACAGCGCTGGCGACGATAATGGAAAGGGAGGAGGAGGAACACCCTTGTCCGCATTTTTCTGCGCCCCCAGCCGCAAACGATCGGGATCCGGGAGGAAGCTCCTGATGTGAGTGTTACATTGTATAGTTTAGTCCATGTACATGTGCCTGCGAGAAATAAACGAGTGCAGGCACTTTTATAAAAAGATCATCCATGTAGGGAAGTTCCGTACCGACATCGCTATTCGATTTATTTGTACCGCTACCAGTACTAGTACGGCACTAGGCTTGTTGCGACGAGGTTGATCCCTCTGGCAAGCAAGATAGCACGCCATTTCTGTGTTGCTTCACATCCGGTTATCAGAAATTGCCCTCCCCCAAGCAATCAATCTTCTCTGCCTTCCACTGGATTCTGCCAATATCAGGCTACACCTGGGCACGAGACCAAGCAGCACCCACAAATCTGACACCACATCATGCTCCTTGCAGCCAAGGATATTTTGCATCACTGGGACCAACCCATCTCCTGCTCGATGCTGACAAGCAGCGTGGTACTGTACCTGGTACGGGACGGCGCCTCAGAAAAGGACTTGACCCCAAAGCAAGGAAATAAACAGCTTTGCTGTATCTAATCGATTTCTCCACGTGTAACACCCCGATCCCTGACTTCAACAAACTGATGGGCCACCACGCTGTGACGTGTTGTGCAAGTGCTCGGCACAGGACTTCAGCAAGAACGACAAGCCGACTTCAACATCGGGTCTCAGCTAACTCTCGCATTGGCACATTGCATGTTCCGCAATTTTGCTGTCCCTCCAAGTTTCCTTCATAGCCACAACACAACCAAAGCAATCAGCAACCATGAAGTTCTCTAGCGCAGTCCTCCTTCTATCACTCGCCGGTGTCGGGGCGTTTTCTCCCAACGCCGGTGTTTCACAGCAACAGCCATCACACCTGTTCAGTGCTGTGGCCGATGAGAAAGCGTCTTCCAGCAGCAGTGACAAAAAGACTCAGGATCCTCTCTTGATCCGTGCCGCCAAGGGCGAAAAAACCGAGCGAGCTCCAGTTTGGATGATGCGACAGGCTGGTCGTCACATGAAGATTTACAGAGATCTTTGCAAGACACATACCACCTTTCGTCAACGCTCTGAAATTCCCGAAGTGGCCGTCGAAATTTCTCTGCAGCCGTATGAGGCCTACAAGACAGATGGATGCATTTTGTTTTCCGACATTTTGACTCCCTTTCCTGGAATGGGAATGGACTTTACCATTGACGAAAAACTAGGACCCATCATGCCCACTATCCGAAGCTGGGAGGATTTGAAGCAGGTAAGATGAAAATGTATGGGTTGATTGCTTATTTTTTTTAATCCTTGCGCTTTTCTGACTTTCGTCTTCACCCTGCTGGTGTTGTATTCTTTCTTTAGTTGCACGCCATTGACCCTGATGGTGCCTGCCCATTCGTCGGCGAAGCCTTGCGCACTCTTCGCAAGGAAGTAGACCCCGAAACTGCCGTGTTGGGATTTGTGGGATGCCCCTACACCTTGGCCACTTACTTGGTCGAAGGAAAGACTTCCCGTGATTACATGGAAATCAAGAAAATGGCATGGACCGAACCTGATTTGTTGCATGCCATGCTCAAGCAATTGGCCGATAACTTGGGTGACTACGCCTGCTACCAAATCGAAAACGGTGCCCAATTGATCCAAATCTTTGATTCCTGGGCTGGCCACTTGTCCCCTCGTGATTACGATACCTTTGCTGCACCTTACCAAAAAATGGTCTTGGACAAGATCAAGGCCACGCACCCCGAAATTCCCACAGTGATCTACATCAAGCATTCGGGTGCTCTGATTGAACGCATGGCTTCGACTGGTGTTGATGTTGTGTCGTTGGATTGGACTGTGGATATGGCCGAAGGAAGACAACGAGTTGCGAATGGACGCAAGGCAGCGGGCCTCGATGGTCCTGGAGGAGTGCAAGGAAACTTGGATCCTGGTATTTTGTATGGAAGCCATGAAACCATCAAGGAACGAGCCGAAGAAATCCTGAAAAAGGCCGGAGACACTGGACACGTCATGAACTTGGGACATGGTATTGAAGCCACCACTCCTGAAGAGAACGCCAAGTTCTTCGTTGACACCGTCAAGAGCTACCGTCACGAGGCATAAGAAAGCAAAATGAATAACAATGTCTATAGAAAAGCACACAATTTGGGAGCCTAGATTCGTAGAAGCTGAAAGACCAGAAAAGGTAACGGCCATATCGATCTCTCGGGAAGGATGACATGGGAGCTCTGGCCTAGATACTGGTATGGTACGATAGCCTTCCTGAGATAATGGGAATAATCATTCAATAATGGGAATAATCATTCAATAAAGCTATTTCGCAGCTTTCCCGGCTTCTTTTGAGATCTTTCTTCCATCGCCCATTTTCCCTTGAGAAAAGGACACCGGAGGTGTAATAGATATACCTGGTACCGGGCGAGCTGAATTAAAAGATGGGCCGGCATAGTAATATTGTTGAAGTTTGGCTGAAGGTAGTATCATTAGATTTTCCGTCTGAGAAAGTGACGTGGTAGCTTACGGGAGTTCAGAGGTGTGTGCAACATGCGACGTAAGATTTTTCCGTCTGAGAAAGAGGCGTGGTAGCTTACGGGAGTTCAGAGGTGTGCAACGTGAGACGTTACATTTTTCCGTCTGAGAAAGAGGCGTGGTAGCTTACGGGAGTTTAGAGGTGTGCAACGTGAGGCGTTAGATTTTTCAACCTGAGAAAGAGGGTAGCTTACGGGAGTTTAGAGGTGTGCAACATGAGACGTTAGATTTTTCTGTAGATTTTTCGGTCTGAGAAAGTGGCGTGGTAGCTTACAGGAGTTTAGATGTGTGCAACGTGAGACGTTAGATTTTTCCATCTGGGAAAGAGGCGTGGTAGCTTACAGGAGTTTAGAGGTGTGCAATGTGAGACGTTAGATTTTTCTGCTCGAGAAAGAGGCGTGGTAGCTTACGGGAGTTTAGAGGTGTGCAACGTGAGGAAAATATTCAGGATCCGTTGCTATGACTAAGAGAATGTGTAAGAAATTTGGGGGCCCAAGCTTAAGAGGGGGCTAATGTTTTTAGAAAACTCTAACCCTAAGGATAAACAACCAACCAAAACCAAACCACCACCACAATAAATGGGGTCAGAGATCACCGGGGTCTGCCCGGTATATTAAACCGGGTCAGAGATCACGGGGGTCTGCCCGGTATATACCGAGTCAGAGATCACCGGGGTCTGCCCAGTATTTTAAGTGCCATCTTTCAAAGAACACAAAGAGCTCGAGCTCTGTCCCCATCCTCATCTTAGCTCTCTCTAATCCATAGTAACTCCCACTTCCATAGTTAAGAACACAAAGAGAGGAGGGAAGAGGAAGAGCTGAAGGGCTAGTTAAAATAGTGCCCTTCTTCGCTTTTGGCCGGCGTGTAGAGTGTTGAAAGTACAAGGAATGCACCCAGCCAAGCCCAGAACAACAGGTATGGGTGGTCAAGGCAGAGCAAAAGCCCTTGGGATGGCAATCCTTGCTTTTGCAATTGTGTGCGCTGTGCTCGCCACCAAACCCATGCCGATTGTAACTGCAGAAAGCTTCACCGAACAACGAAGCGGCGATAGCAAGGCAGAATTCGACCTATCGCCAGTCGAAAAGGAAGAAACGTCTTCCGTACAAAGGCGAGAGATCGGCGGGGTTTCAGTTTTGATGGAGCGACCAGCGAACCCCAAAGGAATCCTCTTTGTTGCTCATGGTTGTCACCACAATGCAGAAGATTGGTGGCCTTCCACACCTGACGTTTGTCCTGAATGCATTGGTCTTCCAGAGGAACTCGCCATTGTGAAAATGGCCTTAGAATTTGAATTGGCCGTTGTCGCTGTTTCCAGCGACGATCGTGTGTCCAAATGCTGGTCTGGTACCGATGGCCCCATTGTGGCGAAAGTACTCACGGCACTCGAAGAAGAAATCTTGGAAACAGATCAAGAATCTAAAGTCCCTATACTGGCGTTTGGGGCTTCTTCAGGAGGTGGTTTTGTAGGACGAAAACTGATCAAAAGCATGCGCAAACTGGGGCGCGATCTCGATGGTTTTATTGCACAGATTGCTGCACCAGACAGCCGTTCGGAGCTTCCCAAGGAGAGGGGGGAACACCCATTTCCGATCGCAACCTTCATCACCATGAATCGAGATGTGGGCAGTGACGAGCATGTCCGAGAAATTGTGGAAGGCCTGCAGCAGGAGGGGCACCCCGCTAAGCATACACGGCTACCTCCTCTCGCTCTTTCTCACACCTTTTTCCAAGACCGAATTCCTCACTACACATTGGAGCAATCTAAGACCATGACTCAAGCGTTGCGGAAATCCAACTTTTTGGACGAATCAACGTTTGAGTTAAACAAAGACCCAAGACGCTCAACATGGCGAGACGTCCTCAAAGAACACGTTGCCTGTCCACCCGATTGTTTGGTGGCTGATCAGTCTCCAGTTTCGGAAGTGATGAATGTAGCGTGGGGGGCACATGAAATGGCTCGTGATGGCGTGAGGGAATCTATTGCTTTCATTCTGAGGGAGCATGCTCAGCAAGGCACTACACAAGGATCCAGCTCTTTTGGCGGCCTTACGCTACAGTCTGCGAACAACGCTGGATAAGAATGCCGCTAAAACGAAGGAGCAGAACTGCAACATCAAAAGCAGAGTCGACGAATCAATGGTTCGCTTTCGCTTTACAGTGCAGAGAACCCAACCTGATCGAAAGTCGAAAGGCAGCACTTTTTTGTTTCGGCAACACATAGCTAGCATAATCATCATTCTCAGCTTCCAGCGATAAGATTCTAATAGTTGTTTAGCCCTTCATAATCACTGCCCTCTTCCATCCGCGGTCTGGGAATGAATTGGTTTCAGGTGTTCTTGCCCACCCCAAGATGCATGGATAAACTTCAAAGAAAGTAAGAGGAGGCAAGCTGACAGGGACGACGCCTGCAATGAACCTCTTCAATCCGTGGTCTGGGAATTGGTTTCGGGCGTTCTTGTTCTTCCCCAACCCAAGATGAATGGAAAATACATCAAGGAAAATAACAGGATGCAAGCGACAGCTACGACGCCAGCAATGAAATTGAGAACAAACATACTGCAGGCAATGAGAACTGCAGCATAATAGATACTTTGCAGCATGATCGCGTCGTGACCAGGACGGTTTCGGATACGCTGCCGTGGTTGCTGTATAGAAAAGCGAGTTTGCACAACAGTTGTTTGTTGATGAGACGGAGGCACATAGGGCGAGGGTGAAGATATGTCTCTCTTCCAAGCGTTGATTTCTTCACAGTCATCTGAAATCAAACCTTGCTCTGTCTGTTGTTCAATCTCTTGTATAAGGACAGTGAACAAAGTTGTATTGTCGTATAATTGTTCAACTCTCAACGAATTTCGTGTTATGGGTGAAGCACCATGTTGCTGTATCCATCCTATGATTGAATATCTCTCATATGTGTTTCCTTCTGGATCAATCACTGGGTCTCTTATCAAATCCTGGGTGATGGGGCACAGAAACACACCTCGTTCATTGGTGCTTGGCTGTACTTCTTGCTGTGGATCTGTGTCCAGGCTGAGATATTCCATCAGGGCACGATTTGGATAGTAGTCATAGGCAGAATCGCCATCTCTTTCTTGCACTGATTCTTTCTCATAAGAAACTCCATCTTTCGGATGAACCACAGCGCACTTGAAGGGCTTCTTGGTAATAGGACAACAAACTGTTTCCTTAATGGATTTTGTGACTGCTTTCGGGGGCTCGTTTTCAGCTTCGATTTGTCCCCCAACGTTCCCGGATTCGATGTCCCCATCGTCAAGCGTTGTGTCCTCCATTGTCTCGGTCGCAGTCTCTCCGTCCTTGGGGGTTGATCCCATGGTTCGCTCTATGCTTGTAGTCGTCATCGTTGCTATTAGCGGTGTTGCGGTGTTGTGTTGTGTTGTGTTGTGTTTCCTCGGGACCCAGCCTTCTATTCTTCTTTCGCGATTAGAATTGACTCGAAAGCAACGACTTGACTTTTAACTTGTGTCCGGAAACCTTTTCTTGAGTCGTGAAAAGGCAGTTTCAATATAACCTTTTACGTTTTCAACTACGAGTACACTTTAGTTTACTAGCTAGACTAGCGTATTTAATTGCTCGTTTCAGAATTTGTAAAAATCTCTAACACAAACCAAAACGTTTTATTTTAAGAAAGGTGGTTTCATTTGAGAAACTATCGGTAGACTATTTTAATAACTCCTGAGAGCGTTTTCGAAGGAACCTGCAGAGCTGCAAGAGCACTTCAACACTCCGGCAATAGCTACAGCCTGGAGCGTGCCTCAATCCTGCTTTTGGGTACGGACTCATTGAAAGGTACCGGCAATGAAAATTTCAAATTGACCCTAGCTAGCCATTATTTCTTTCTATTATCTGTTTGAGATGAGTGTTAAACCTATAGTTGCCATTTGAAAGTAGAGCATTAATAGAAAATACGGACCATATACCCACAAGTGAAGGTTTTGGCGAGCTTAATGCAAACATTTAACGAAATGACCAATTTACTTAAGTGACATGACTGAAAGAATGGGTATACACGACTGAACTGGTGCAGGTTTCAAAATCAAAAATCGCTCCAAAATGCCGTGTTGACAATTGGGGAGTGCTTGTTCTCCACAGGAAAGTGACAAAATCGCCAAACAAATGTTACAGCCCCATGCAGAACAACAAGGGGAATGAGGCCGTAGCATTTGTTTTTATGTTTTTACATCTTCTGGTCAATTTATTCCACTCCCCAATTACATTACCACACTCTTTCAATGCGTCGGTAGGATTTAACGGATAGAGTTTGAAACTCTACCCTATAGGAGAGAGTTTTGAAACTCTACCTTAATTCTTTGGTAGAGTTTGAAAGCTGTACCCTATAGGATAGAGTTTGAAACTCTCTCCTAGTAATTAGGGTTGAGTTTCTTCCCAAATATCCATCCTTGGCTGACGGAAGTAACCACCACATTCTTCGCTGACAATTACCGTGCAAGTTACGCATTGGATCAGAGAAGTGACACCTGGAATGCGATGAGATTATGCCATATGAGCCATAGTATGGGTGCAGCACAGCTGTGCTGGCTCAGTCTGATGGAAACATCGCTGCTGCATCTGTACACTCTTTCAGTACAAAGAGCAGTGTCACCATCAGACAAGATAGGAACAGCTGTAGAGGACATAACGTTCCACGACAAGGAAGGATGATTCAGTTCCTCAGCCATGACCTATCTAGAAAGATAGCTTGGTCTATACCAGCCAAAAGAGATGCATGGATCTGTATCCTGCATGGCTGGATGGAAAAAGTCGCAAAATCAGAGTTTGTGTTTATGTTATAGATTAATTTAAAAAAAAGTAATGAAGAAATAGTTGACCTGAGAAACAGACCCTACAGCACAAGTAGAGCTTTGCAGTAGACCGGATTCTGTATGGCCAGTGCCATGGTAATGAGCAATTCGACTGTTCAATCATTGCTTCCACAGTGATTGAATAGCATTGGCTGCCAGCCTTGGGCTGGCCTTTCCAGTGCCAGTGGAAGGAGATCTCCACCAAACAGAGTTCTCCATCCCAGCTCTTGTGCATCTACAGCTGAGTTCCTCTGGAATTCATAGGAATGAATTCCTGAAATAGGAAGAGCCTAGGCAATAAATTCTTGTCCTGATGCACGCAGATGATTTCCCCCTAATGTCTAAAAACCTATCGCAATACAAGGAAGAGATCAGAAGGATCGCAACAATGGCAGAGAACCGCATGCGAAACGACTTTGGCTTCCAAGACAAGACCATCACACACACCAAATTGGAAAGTGCAATACACGGCTCTTAGCCTTATTCGCGACTCAATCCTAGATAGGGTTTGAGTTCAACTTGTGACGTAGTCCCTCACGAATAGTCATTGAGACAGGGTTCTCATGACTGCTAGTCATACTAGGTTGTCGATGAAACATGGCTCTAGATATTTAGCCTGTGTGGAAAGCTTCCACGCTACTAGACAGCTACTAGCTGAAGTTTCCACGTATTTCGGAATTGGACCGTGGAGTATGTAGAGTTATTACCATAACCTACGATATCACACTTCGAGGCCTCCCACGGGAGACCAACTTCAATGAGCTTCACAACGATCTCTCTTATGGATTAGTTTCCGTAGCTTTCTAATCTCTCTCATAACTTTCATTCTCTCAAACTCAAAACACTCGAAAGATCTTTACACTAGCTTTTAGCGTAGTGCAAAAGACAACTAAAACTTCCAAAATTCCGGGAAATTGAGAAGAATGGAAAACTACCAGAGAATAGTCCAGATGACTGGCGGAGGTTCTTCTAAAATAATTAAAGCATCACGTGACTAACTCAACCCTAGCTCATTAACAGATATATCTAAAATGAGCATTAGGATGGCAACCCGGTGAGTGTATGCTTAGTTGTTCCCTGTTAACACACAACAATCAACCAATTCCACTCCATGTTCTGACATCACAGCATCCCACAATCGCATTCACAACAAGAAACGAAAGTATCATGACAATTAACCGTGTGAAGCCAGCACAAATAAGAGATAACAGCTTAGATCCACACATAATATAGAGGGGGACCGAGGTGAGTTCAACCATTATTGCCTCACCTCGGTTACTAGTTTCACACAGCAAAACGGCCAGTTTCACGCAAGGTTTTACTCGTGAATACTACGGACAGAAAAATAGTTTCACGCACGACTGACCATAGTTGCACACCTTCCTTGCGTGAAACTATGTCTAGTTTCACGTGGTCATGTGAAACTGCGTGAAACACTGCGTGAAACTAGCGAAACTGCGTGAAACACTGCGTGAAACTAACCACATGTGCGTGCAACTAGCGGTTAGTTTCACTCAGACTTGGTGATTCGAGTCCCATTTCCGCACCTCCGAGAGCATAAAGTAGGAGCAAGTGTGCGTCTAGAGGAATGTACCGCGGATCCGCCGCACCTCTGCAGCCTCCTCTTACCTCATTCTTCTTCCAACAGCACAATGACGAGCAATGATAATGGTCACCTACAGATGGTTACTAGAGCTACACAAGTGCATTGCTCATGTTTTCACTTTTGAGTACCGTAGATCAACTATACCGCTGCGGTCGCACTGGTGCTGTCCGTTCAGAAGTGGCTTTAGCCGAACAGCCTCGGTTTTCAATAGTAGTCGTAGTAGACTCGACTCCGTCCACTACAAGATCCCAACCACTGCACATGCCACAAAGGCACCTATCCAAGAAGCATCAACAGCCATGTGAAAACAATTAAACGGTTGAGCACGGCACGGTATGGTAGAAATGGCTGCTTGGCCGCAACCAGTACATGTATCGAACCACGTCGTTCCTCCGTTGCACTGATGGAAACGTCTTAGTGGACTCCCCTGTCCACTACAAGACACCAACCACTCTGCCACAAACGCAAGTATCCAAGAAGCATCGGCATCACTGTGATTTCCCTGAAGAAACTTTTGGATAGCTACTGGGTTCTACTCAGGACTTCATTGCCCACTAGCAAGAACAACACTTGTACTCAAAGAAGTCTGTATAGTTCTCCTTCAATTTCGGCACCCAGACGATCAGAAAGGATGCCACAGGAGGCTCACACTGCCTGGGCGATGGACCGGATGTTTGTGAATTGTATCAAATCACAATGACTTTGAGACCTTGGACATTACATGGAGGCTGTGCTGGCCTGCGTTTCGGTTGGTTTCTGTTTGAGCGCTGGTGGTGATACAAGAGACTCATATCATGAGGGACAGAATAAGTGTGACTTCCTCTGGAGCGCAACGGCCTTGAGAAAACGCAAAAAAGCCCTGCAACAAAAATACGCGGAAGCTATGCCCAAAAATTTTGGAATACTTTGCTGGTTCGAAACTCACACGAGTGGGAACCACAACATGTTTGCAACTTCCTCTGGAGCACCACGGCCTTGAGCAGATCTCCAAGAATTCCACACTGAAGAGATCCAGAACATGCCCCAATCAGAGAACGTCAGAATCAGGCTTGGAAGACCCAGCAAAAACAAAAAAATCCAAAACATGTCCCATTCAGTACGTCAGAGTCAGAGCCAGGCATGGAGCAGCACTCCACCAAAGTGGCCCAGCAGAAATGCAAAACATGTCCCAATCAAAGGATGTCCGAACCAGGCCCGGAGCAGCACTCCACCAAAGTGGCCCAGCAGAAATGCAAACATGTCCCAATTAGAGGATATCAGAACCAGGCCGGGAGCAGCACTCGCAGAAATGCAAATATGTCCCATTAGAGGATCATCCAAGGAGCAGACCACTACAGCAAATCTCCACACTGGGAATGAAAAACTCTGCAGAAACGCCCTTTTTGAGTCCGCAGAAACACTTTTTTCCCTGAAGCAGGCTGGCGTGCACTCTGCAGAAGCCCTCGAACTCTGCAGTTCCGAAAGCCGGCATGGCTTTTTCTGCCGGGAGGTGTTTTTTTTCTGCCGGGAGGGTGTTTGTCTCTGGCAGATGACTTTTTTTCTGCCAAAAGCACCTGAAAACTGCACAGAATGGCTTGCAGAGTCGATTCATTGTTTGGCAGAAGGATTTTCTGGAGCAATTATCGTTTGCAGCTTGACAATTACTTAGAGATGGATACCAGGCAGGCGCGACGAAACTAGCAGCAAATAAATAGCCAGTCTCTTTTTGAAATCTCAAGGCTGCGATGACATCATTGACATTTAATGCCACGGCACACTTTAAACCTAAGCCCTAACGTCTCTCCTGCAAAACGAGAACCCCCATTAACTGTCTTATTAACCCAGACTCTAAAACGAGACCCCATTATGATGTCGAGGAATACATTAACCCACACTCTAAATCAAATTGAATTCGAACCTATTCGATTAAGATCGACTCAGTCCCACCAACACCAGCATATTTCAAAAGCACCAGTCACAGTGATGACGTGGACCCTGTTGACTTCGAAGAACATCCTGTCAGGTTCAACTCCCACAAGGAACTGGGAATGAAAGAACTGCCCAAGAGAGTCGTGCTTTCATTCACACATCTATAAAACCGTTGCAAAAAAAGAGCAGTTTAGGGGGTGTTGGAGGTTGTATTACAGACACCTCAATACAAATTAGTCGTTTATCCCAATCTAGTTTAGAGGGGATATCTATATCCATTCTCTAGTTACATACATGGGGAGTTTAACTGATCTATATGGTCACCCCCTTCACTATATCCTTTGAAGTTGAATCAATCCCAGAAAACATGGAGAAAGATCACTTCTTGGAAATAGCTTAACAGTAAAACAGTATTTTACCTTTACTAAGCTACGGCAGTACAGTGATCCAAGCAGTCGGCCGATACGACGGCTGCTACCACTAGCCGGTTGCTACTGCTATTTTGAACAAGAGCAGAAGCCAACAGGCAACTGCGGAACGAGTTGCATACATCGGCAGACTGAGCCATTTGCGAATTTTGCGCAAGACGAAGCCAGTCAGTGAACAGTCAACGATCGGATCAAAGGATCCAACGACACGAAGCAACCGCTACAAGAACAACAGTGACCGCTACTACTAGACGGTCGCTACTGCTACGTCGATACCGACAGCGGCAACAGAAGTGCTATATAGTAGCGACCGATTGAATCGGTGCTAACGCTACGACGACGGCAACACTTGCTGTTGGCAGAAGAAGACTTTGTTTTTGTGAGGAAATCGCTGGTTGACTGCAATCAGTTCCACGGAATGGCAAAGAACAAGCCAAGCTGTTCAGCGAACGGCAGCCACAAGCCGCTGAACGTCACAACAGGAAAAAGTGATCTTTCTTTCGCGAAATGGTATCTTTCCAGGAGTGTACGGAGCCAGATCCAAGCTACCGTTCGATCTCTCCGTACGTCGGCTACAAGAGGATTCCACGGGGAATACAAAGCACACGAGGCATGCTACCGGTACAGGAGTTGCCATTCAAGAGCACATTCAGTGGCTACTAGCTACGGAGCACGTCCAGTACTAGCTACCGGTACAGGAGTTAGACTACCGGAGCACGTCCAATGCTAGCTACCGCTACAGGCGTTAGCTACTGGAGCAGTGCAAGCAAAACAGCAGCTACAGGAAGCACAGGAGTGCATCCGCCCCAGCATTGAAATAATTTCTTTGGAGAGTGTATTGAGTTTTACACTCAGCACCTCCTACCCCTTTCATGGAGTGTGTATTGTGGCATCCAAGCCACAGCACCTCCTACTACCTTTTATGGGAAGTGTATTGTGCCACTGAAACACAGCACTTCCTCCACTGATTACAGGCAAACCTGAGGCAACACCAGCCTCTAGGTAGGCAACAACAGATACCATTACAAGACCATGCCCTTGCTATTTGATCACAGCAAGTGCACAGGAGTGTGGTGGTACCCAAAACCTACAAGCCTACAAACAAAATCATCATAACATCCGCCTTTAAAGGCAATGCCGCAACCACCAACGGCATCAATGGCTACATCAACAGCCATCATCAATGGCAACAACAGCCAACAACGGTACCTACCAATTGCCACAACTACACGGCCAACAACGGTATCTACCAACTACCAAACCGATTACAATGAATCGACCAAACCAAATTCGAATTGCATCTACAATAACGGCAACTGCAACAACAGCAGAACGACAGTGAACGTTGAACCGAGTAGCTAGCTACAGGCAACTCAAGAGTTCACAAGACAAGGAACCAAGCCAAAGGATGGCTGGAGCAGACAGAGTTTGACCACAGCCTGATCTAAGGAAACATCAAGGGGCACACCTCGCTCCAACTGCTACACTACTGTAGCAGATCCAACACACACCATAGTTTGAGAAAACTAGCCAACCAACAGATAGCTAATATGGCTCAGTACAACCAAATCAACCCATGTACACTATGGACGCTACAAGTCCACAGCCATCTCACAGGATGTAAGAGCAGTGACAGACCAACACTTGTCCTGCCCAGCCATCTCACAGGAGTTTAAGAGCAGTGGACATCACAAACCAAAGGATCTACCGACTACATCACCACCGAACCATCATCGACCGTGACACGTCCAGGTCCAGTGGAGCCAATCAAGTTTGAGCACCACAACTACTACCGAATACTTCCTACAAGTATCCAAACTTCAAAGGGCTTCAGCCCCAACTCAAAGTATCATTGTGTCAAGGAACTTCCTCCTAGTCCGGCTACTACAACAGTCCTCCCAAGTGTCGCTATAGCCTGCTCCCCAGTCTCAGCTACGGAAAACACCAAATGACGGTACCAAGGTACCAAGTGACGGCACCAGTCACCACAATGGTGACGACACCAGCAGTCACGAGGCTCACATGAGTATAAACAACAATGACAAGAGGAAACAATAACTCAACCATTTCCTCTCATTCCATCTTCAGACATCGAGACCATCCAAGAACTAGGTCCAGTCGAACCAACACACTCCAGAAAGCTTCAACCAGCTTCATCTACGAAGGGCTTCCAGCCCCTCAAGTGTCAATGCAGCCGACTTCCAAGTCGAGCCGCAGGTACACCAATTGACGGTATCATCGACACAAGTCTTCCAGGAGTGGCATCACCCTCAGCAGGAGTGCCAGCCACAAAGACTTTTCCGATGATGACAAGTCCGTATTGTCTCGTCTCACACGCTCAGCTTCTCGTTCCACAGCGGAATGCCAGCAACTACTCCAGTTTGTTTTGACTCAGCGTCATCGACCACCGGCGAGAAGTCAGCGCCTGCCATAGGTAGGAGCCTGCTTACCAAGCACTGATAGACACTTGAGTGCTATCGATTCTCAGGAATCCTAGAGCACCGCCTCAAGCTCCACAGCAATCCAAGTTCATCCAATGTCCAAACCAACCAGCCAGCTTTGGCTACAACAAGTACAAGTCCTGCCACAGCTGCTCACAGGAGTGTGCCACAGTGACAGCAGGAGTGTTATTGATAAAGTTGTACCCACCAAAACCAAAGTCTCAAACCTTTTTCAACCTTCCTTTGAATTCTCGATCGATCTACCCAGATTGAAACCAGATCGACTGACAAAAACGATCATGCCAGATCAATGACACGAAGCGATCGAATCACAGGCAGCGGCCACGAGATCGATTCAGTTTGACTCTCGCGATCGACTCAGAAGATCCATCAGAGATTGCAAGGCGACCACAGAAGCCATCGAGACAGAGCAAGCTTACTCCAGCAAGGGTAGCCACACACAAGTGCTACCGGGATATCTTCTGCAATTCCCACAGTCCACACACAGCTCAAAGCAAGCAAAGTTCGACGGAACGCCACAAGTTGCAAGCACCCATCTACAAGAGGCGCAAACCAAGGTCCACATAAAGCAAGCACACATTCATGTACAACAAGTACAGCCATTCGATTCCAAAGAAGAGAAGGCCGTGATGAAGGAAGAAGCTTCCCAGCCGGGAAGAAGAGGATTCCATTCTCTGGAAAAGAAAACAGAAGGACATCCAACACCTCTTGGACATCCAACAAGAAGAGACAGCCCACGTTCCATTCCAATGGACAAAAAGCTGACTCCAGATAGCTACCAAGCTATTGCACAGACTCATGCTCACCTGATTCCAAATCCAGTATCAAGCTTGAATGGATTGATGTTTCCACACATCATGGCGATTGAGACCATGGACATATCAATGTCCCGTTCAGTCTAACCGCCAGTCAAGAGCACAGTCCCTGAGTCTACGAGGATGCAGCCGGAACTTTCTAGTTTCCAGCTACAGCATTACCAAGTGACCGTAACTTTCCAGTCCACGGTTCAACATAGCGATCGGAACTTCCCAGCTTTCGAATACAGCAACATCAAGTGACGCACAACCGCCACAGCAGTATACAGGAAGTGTGCCGAACTCACAGGAGTGGTAGCCACAGTGGCTTTTCATGACGACACTGTCCAATGTCCACATTGACTGTGACAGTTTGTAGCACTGCTATGGATGACAGCTTCTCGCCACCAGCGGAATGCGGAGCAACCTAGCAAGTGGTCTCTCTGACCAACAACTGTTCCTTACGGAGCAACCATCATATACATTAATTATTCGTTCCACGGTATCTTTATGAAGCGTGCAGGAGTGGTGTTGGAGGTTGTATTACGACACCTCAATACAAATTAGTCGTTTATCCCAATCTAGTTTAGAGGGGATATCTATATCCATTCTCTAGTTACATACATGGGGAGTTTAACTGATCTATTTGGTCACCCCCTTCACTATACCTTTGAAGTTGAATCAATCCAGAAAACATGGAGAAAGATCGACTTCTTGGAAATAGCTTAACAGTAAAACAGTATTTTACCTTTACTAAGCTAGAGTGTTACTAGCAACCAAACAGGGGGTGGGGGATAAAAATAGAGGATTCTACGGGAATTTTACTACTATTTGTGGAAAGAATCTGTAGGTTGGGTAATATTTAAAGGTCAATAGTGGGGTAAATACCTGGTTTTCTAGGGCTTTTGGGGTAGGATGGAGATGGCCGGGGGGGATGGGAAAAACAGAGAGGCTACAGGATCCAAATCATGTTCACAAATAAAAGAAGGGTTTTGAAGGGGGGGGGGGCTGTTAGTATCAATGACCTGGAAGAAGCTCGAACGGCTTTCGAATCCAAGGACGGCCACTTTTTTCGAAATGATCGCTTGCCTCCGTGCTTCAAGCGTCGGCCACAGGTTTGTGTCATCAAAAAGGTCAGTCAACTGGGAACACGCAAAGTTCCAAATCTCTTCACTAGCTGCATCACCCTCCTTGAAATGGTCTCTTTTCCAACCTAGCTAGGGATGGTCCAACAGGGAGAATGGCCCAACAGAGAGAATGATTTCTCGGAAGTGGGGTAAATCATGGCAAATTACCCTCAGCCCCAGCTCCAGAACTCCCTTTTCTGAAGAAATCCCTTTTCCATCATCACAATGAGTTGACAGAGATACCCCTAGTAGTTTATCCAATAGAGCCACCCTATCAACACCATGAGATAGGGGATACATAATTTGGACGTGCCTGTCGCAGTGGTGGTAGTGGCTTCTCCATTTGCCGGTTATTGAAGCAACGAACGGCTGGCAAAGTTAGGCAGCCACCTTTCGGTAATTTTTGCTGCCCCCAACAGGCCAGCCAGTCTCTGTCCCCACCGCATGCCCCGTTTGGTCCAACCAAGATAGATTTTCCTAAAGGTATGAATCACAGCAAGTATGGAATGGCTAAAGCTATTGTTGCTATCAAAAGAACCACCAGAATAGATGCTAGAGTTGTCGCTAGATCATTCTGGATTTGTGGTCTGGGGCTGCCTTTTCTATTAACTCGAGGATCCTACTAGCTTCCAATGGTACGATTCTCCCCGATATGCCTATTAGATCAATAGATATGATTGGGTTGATAGCCGAAGGGTGACACAGTTCAAATGAAAGTGAAGCTGAGAACTTGGGAATATTTTGAAGAAAAATGAAGCATATTGTTTGACATGAGATAATGCCTTTTACATGGCTGTCACCACTACAACCAGCACTTGGCTGCGACAAGCAAAGAATGTAGACAACGCTTGATAGTCCAGTTTGCTTGTGTAGGTGCCATATTGGTTGAGTTCATCACAGCCAGTTTCCCATGGTCAGCTCATCATTGTTCTGGATGGACTTGCCGGTATCGGTACGGGCACTGACTGGGTGAACGATACTGTTCTACAGTGACGTCAGCATTGAGAATATTCTCGCTGTTGGACCATCCGTAGCTAGGAGAGATTTAATTACATCGATGCTCCCCTCCCTGATCATACTTGCAACATCTCCTACCGCGCAATCTTTGGCTTTCTTGTTGGGACGCTTGCTGACCTCACTGAGTTTCTTGAATGTAATCCAAGGGAGTTTGAAGGTGAGGTCCTCTGTAGTGCTGACGTGCTGTGTAAGCTCACTGAGGGATTCAATGCCGACGTGATCATCATCATGTCCGTAGTACCCAAAGCTAACAAACTGCTCTTTCAAACCGAATTCGTCTTCAATCTCTACATCTGAGCCAACCGCAATCCTCCTCCATCAGACTCCTGCTGCCTGGAAGACTTTGCAAGAAATAAGGGAGGGTACGAGAGTAGACTCCTGCTTTTTTCTCTGCTGTCTGTGTCATTACCTCCACCCGGGTTTCTTCGTTTTTCTGAGAGGAGCTGGCCCTGTCTTAGCTACAACTCATCTTATCATGCTGGAACAGTATTCATTTTTGACTTACCTTTGATTTATTGGTAGCTACTTTTTTGCTCGGGTTATCTGAACTGAGCCTTTCTGGAATAGAAAAGCATAGAGAGAAGGCGATGTATGTTAGGCATAAAACAAAAAGGGTAAATTTACTTTCGGGTAATGAGGAAAGGAAAAGAAAGACTCACATTCTTGGTCTTTTATTGCCATTTGCCTTTCTGTCTGTTTCTCTCTTCCTCCTCCTCCTGTGTAATGTACAACTGTTTTTGTTAGAGAGTGATTTATGTTGGGGGAGAGAAACATAACTGAGCACTCACACTTTTGTCTGCAGCTTTTGACTTTTCTGCCTGTTTCTTCTTCTCGTTCTCCTGTGTAATGTACAACTGTTTTTGTTAGAGAGTGATTCATTATGGGGGGGAGAAACATACATGAGCAACATCATCACTTTGTCTGAAGTAGCAGAAGACCAATCTTTTGCACTCTAACCAAGAGACGACAAGGGGTGTGGTGTGGGGTGGGGTGAAGTCAGTGAATCCAGGCCACAGCAATAGTCGAGATGGCCTTTCTACTCTTAACTCACAGTGGCCTTGGACCCCTTTCGAAGGCCCTTTAAAGCTTTGGAGGCAGCTTCTTGTAAGAGCTGCTGTGTTTGCGCCTGACTGCCTGTCCCTTTGTCTGTTTCAGTGTATGCAATTGGGCCAAGTCAAAGCTTGGAGGATCGGACGCGCTGTTGTTGAACAGAGTAAGTATTCCCTTGTCCAGAAAAGATGTCCCAGATAGTACAGTGACCCAACACATCAAAGAAGTCTGGGGTGGGTAACCTAATGGAGTCAGCAGCGAAGACATCAACAGAGAGACAAAAAAGGAGTTCATCGCCCTAAAGAAAAGACTTCAAGAGAGCGCCAGTTCCCGGTGGAAGAGCGAAATAGTTGCCAGGGCAAGAAACAACGGTATCCACAAGGCAGGCAGAAAAAAAGACCTTGTTGACATGATTGAAGACCTAGTCAGGTGTCTGACAATTGACCCTGACTTAGACATTGACAATGTGTTGAAATGCGGGAGCGTGGTCTACCCAATTCTCAACTCAAACAAGCAAAAGACGGTGAAAAAAATTGTGGAAGCCCTCACAACCGAATTTGGAATTAGGTACCGAGACAACACTGCCTTTGGTGCAAGAAATGCAGTGTACCAGTTGGTTGTCAAGAACGCACTCCAGACCATTCGCAAGAACTTCAACAAGCCAACCAAAAAGAAACTCAAGGATAAGCCTCTATACTTGAACGAGAAACAGATTGATGGGAGCTGCCAGCTTTTAGGCGGAAGGAGTGTGAGCAGCGACATTGCATTCTCATACCACAACATTGGGAATCTAGACAAAGCATGCAGGGTCCTAGCTGGCGTCAAAAGTAAAGTCGATATGGTCAAGAGAGCTTCAGAACGGGCATCAACTTGCGTTGCATCTAGAAGAACATCAGTCGAGAGTGCGGAACTGCCTCCTCGAAGAGCTAAAAATACAGAGGAAAACGCCCTCCACATCAGCTTTCTCTTCCAGTTCCTCTAACACGCAGCTTCTTCTTACCAAGATATCTTTATCTAGCCAGCATGTGACCCGGATATTTGCTGTTGCCGCTTCAAACTCAAGCACCATTTGCTCCGACACATCCCGCCATGAGAATTTGCAAGCTGCCCCCGCCCACTCAAGAGACATACCCCCCAGCAGTAAATGATTCTCCGAGTTCATGCAATTCACGGTGATGTTGGAACACAACTGAGGACATTTCATATGAGTGATACAACCCTTTCAGGAGCTTATTTCCACCGGAGAATGCATTGCCCTCATTGAACAAGCAATGTGGGCCTTGGTAATATACTACATGTTGCATTGATGTCTTTTGGTGACAGCCCCCATGCTAACATGCTATGATCCTCCTCCCCTCCCAGTTCAGAGGCGTGTAGACACAGATAAATACACAGCCAAGGCAATGGGGACATGCATCAGAAGCAAAACAGTCAGTCCCAAATCTTCTCTAGTACTACCTGTCCACCACCTCCACAATTCCAGTCAAGCTTGTTCAGGGAGCAAGACTCTGCTCTGTTCAGATTACAGCTACATCAACCACATGGAGGCCCTGGCCCGTCTACAAAGTATGATATTTTGCTTCCCCTTTCGTCTAATGATGACCAAAAATTACCTGCCTTTTTTCCGACAATGTAGGTGACCTTGGAAGAGATCAATAGTGGCATCAAAGCTATCCAAGATTCAGTGCTGACCCTTTCCAGTCGCTTGTACACTGCAGCAGATTGAATTCTTGCACAGTGACCGAAAGGGACCAGAGGGCGATT
>CAICTM010001502.1:0-28068 GCA_903772945.1 Seminavis robusta
AGGGGCTCGACATCAAGGGTGATGGTCTTTCCTGTCAAGGTCTTGACAAAGATCTGCATACACCACGGAGACGGAGAACCAAGTGGAGAGTAGACTCCTTCTGGATGTTGTAGTCGCTCAAGGTGCGGCCATCCTCCAACTGCTTTCCGGCAAAGATAAGACGCTGTTGATCAGGGGGAATTCCCTCCTTGTCCTGGATCTTGGTCTTGACATTGTCAATGGTGTCCGAGGGCTCGACATCAAGGGTGATGGTCTTACCAGTCAAAGTCTTGACAAAAATCTGTGGAATCAAAAGGAAAGGAAAATGGGAGCGTGAGAAAAGATTTTGTGTCGTGCTTTCAGAATAATTTTGCCGGCGTTGATTGTCCAAGAGGGCGAGGTGTTCATGATGGCGAAATGAGGAGCAGAACCGAGCGGACAAACGACAATGCCAAGTCTTTGTTGGCGTGTGTTGTTGTTATTGTCCTTGTTGGCGTGTGTTGTTGCTGCGGCGGAGGCCATTGTTCGCCATCACGGTCATCGCCAATCGTATCCATACTCAAACGCAAAGATGACCGTTGATTGGAATTCCGCTCGTCCGCTCTTTCCTCCACCACCGCCCTCCGCCAGAATCAACAAGAGATCGACGAGCCGAACAGTTTCGTGTTGCGTTGCTTACCTGCATGGTTGGTAAATGTTAAAAAGATAAAGCTTTCTTAGAGTGTATTTCGACCAGTTGCGTTCAAAGTCGCTGAGATCGAATTTATGTCAAAGAGTGCTTTGGAATTCAAAGCTCTTGCTTCAGGTTTTCCACCTGTTGCCTGTCAAAGAACATTGCCAGGCTGCGTGGAAGAATACCAAGTCCTACACAGACGTTGGCATGCACGAAACTCCGCCAATGAGATTCATTCCCAAGCTTGGCCGGCGTGCTACACGGAAAAGAAAAGAAAAAGAGACGGGACTAAGGGTTCTTGTCGTGCAACGGACCAATAAGCTGGCTAATTTAGTTGGCCTTGAGTCGAGTTACAGTCGAGTCGAGTCCTTAATCAAGCGAGTCGAGTCCGAGTGGAATCGAGTCGGGTCGGGTCGGGTCGTGTGGACTATTTTTAACGCTACTGTATTTGCCTTTTTGGTCCACTCCCACACCGGATAACTTTTAAGCGCTTCTGTTCTGGCATCCAAGACGATGATATCGGGCTCCTCCTCACCCCATCAACCCCATCAATGAACATAAAACTACCAGATACCGCAACGGTACCCAACGATGACAATTTGTACAGTAGGCAGATGGTTGATTCAATTCGACTCAAATTCGAGAAGAAACGCCGAAAGAAACGCCGAAAGAAACGCTCTCTTTGTTGTAGGACAGATGACAGCCCCAAAGAATCCATCCATGATGCACGGGAAACGAGCCGATAGAGATCGTTGGTTAATGTGGGGATGACATCTACTCTCTAATATCGACTCATTATTTGGTCAAGACAACACTTGAAAGACAACACTTGAAAGACCACCTCCAAGACATTTTTCGTTCAGTTTATACAATGACCATGTTCCATCCAAGGAGTTGCTGGAAGGCACTCCCGCTGCTTTGCTTGCTCCTTCTCGCGCCCATGAAGCGAACTAATGCTGAATTTGTGGAGATGCAAGGCTTTTCACTGGAAGCCTATGAAGGTGCAAAGTGCCTTGATGGATCACCAGGACTCTACTACCATGCGGCTGCTACTTCTGATGCTGCCTCGAACAAGTGGTACATTGAAATGCAAGGAGGTGGTTGGTGCAAGGACATTCGACAATGCACAAATCGAGTTAAAACCCAGTGGGGAACAACATCCAATGACAAGCCCAGCTTCCGCAAAGCCCAAGCTCTTTTCTCTGATGATCCTGCTGTCAACCCACTGATGCACGATTGGAACAAGGTCTACTTTCGCTATTGTGATGGCTTTTCTTTCAGTGGCACCATTGCCAATCCGATCATTGGGAATGACGGCACCACTGAATTGCATCTTAGAGGGTTTGATATTCTTCAAGCAGGAATGACTGATCTCTTTGCCAAGCACAACCTGGGCATGGCTACTGATGTAGTGGTTGGAGGGTGTAGTGCTGGTGGCTTGTCAACTCTCCTGCATTGCGATCGGTGGGCAGATGCCATCCAGCAATATTCACCTGAAGCCAAAGTTGTATGTGCCCCTGAATCCGGATTCTTCATTGATTACAATGAAACAGCAAGTCTCACCTATGGAAATCTCATGAGAGATGGAATTGAGCTGCATCAGCCAATGTTGCCATCAGGTTGCACCCAGCACGAGAGCGACACATCTCAATGCGTCTATGCTGAAAACATTGTCCAACACATTGAAACTCCTGTCTTTGTCATGCAGTCTCTGTATGATGATTGGGGCCGGGGAGCAGTAAAACTCAGCAATGGCAATGTGGAGGCAATCGAAAAGTTTGGTGCCCTTGTCAAGCAAACCGTGCTTGATGTCACCAAGAATCAGTCTATGGGCAGTGATCAGAATGGAGTCTTTCTTGTCTCATGTGAAGAGCACTGTGGAGGCTTTGATGTTGAGGTCAATGGTTTTAAAAAGCTTGAGGCACTCAAAGTCTGGTATGAGCAGCAGGATGCAATCAGTGTTTACCTGCAAGAAGAGGGGTACAGTTGTCAGGGATGCTGTCTTGCGCCAAAACCAACCACAGCTTTTCCAACAGGAGCCACGACTTCAGCTTCAGGGACTGCCCCTCCAAGCAGTGAATCTCCCAGTTCCAACGCCACTCAGTCTCCCAGTGCAAAACAGAGTCTGGCACCCGGCGCAAACCACACCCAAGGACCCTTCAGCACGGAACCAACAACACCATCACCTTCAAGTGACATGCCCAGTGCAACGACAGAAGCTCCCATTGGGTTACCAAGCCACAGTTCAAGTGCGCCAAGTCATCAGCCCAGTCAAAGTCCTAGCACTACCCCAAGCAGATTGCCCAGTACGACACCCAGTAGAATGCCAGCTGAAAGTCCCAGTGCATCATCCATGGACCAGAATCTTCGTGGCAGCAATGTCAACCCACCTGCCCCCAGCGTTCACCCACAAAAGTCAAAAGCACCTCCTTTGCTGGTGTCGATGTTTAGCTTCTTGTCTTTTGCATCGATGGGGTCCTTGGCCTATTTTGCCAAGAGGAAGGCAAACGCCGAATCTGATGATGATGAGTTGACCCCCAAGTAAATGCTCGATGTATCCATCTTCACAAACCAAGGTGTGTAGCTTTGTAATAAACCTAATAAGTACAGTAATAAAATCGAAAAGACTCGCACCAGCGCAATTCAGTAGGCAGCAATCGTTCTGTATTGTGCACCCTGTGCCGGTGCAAGGGCACCGTCTCCAACTACGGTAGATTTGGGGAGCTTCCGAGAGCGTGCGTTCTTGTCTTGATCCTAGTTGTGCGCAGCTGCACCACTCCAACTTGGTTGAAGAACACGAAGAGACCACAACCGAACTCCATCTTACATCCACAGAGAACCCCACCACAAAGTAAAACACGCCACAGGAAGCACCCAATCCCACTTGGAGTTTGAGCTTACTAGTACTGTACCGTAGTGTCCAACAGGCGTGAATTGCAGGTGTTGGTTAACGTACCGGTACCGGTACTCTTCCAGGCGAGTGACAGTCTCAGTCCAAAGGACGCACCCTTCCAGCACCACTTCCTTTACCGCAGCAACTACAGTAGTAGAACGGTCCTACCGGTACGTCGATCGAGTGCTCGCAAATGGCTGGACTCGACTGTCACTCAGTTTAGTTTGAAGTAATAAGTATCCTAACCTGAAGGTGCTGCCCATGACTACCGGTAAGCAAAGTTGCAAAGATAGATAGATGCACTACATGTACTAGCTACTAATCAATCAATCAACCTACTTAGAGTACCGGTACTACTAATAGTTCCTAGCATATCGAAAGGTACAGAACTGACATGGTTCACTGCCCCCGGCATTGGGACAGATTCCGCCATTGTCTTCTTTGTCATTGTTGTGTTCCATCAAATTCCGCAACAATTGTTCTTCGAGCGAGTTGCCTAGCTCGTAGGGACTCTCTCCACCGTATTGTTTGGGAATGTTTTCAATGGGAATCTTGTCGGAGAGTGTTTGGAATATTTCATCCTTTCCTCTGAGAATGAATATTTTTTGTAACGTCACTTCATCAATCCAATTTTTGACGACATTCCATACCATTTTGAACCAGTATGGGACATTGACCACGAGTACAACTCCCGCTCGTTCTGGATAATGTGCCGAAGCAAACTGCGATGCCTCTCGGACAAAGTCCTTGCACTCCCCGACGAAATCGTACATTCCCATGCCCCTGTGGAAAAAGAAACAGAAAAGAAAGAGACGGAAGAAATGGCAAAGGATCGAGATGAGTGAGTTACACAAAAGACAGAGATCCAATTCTCCTTTTCAATCCATGTACATGTAAAACCAACTCCAATGAATAACTCTTGTCTTGCAATCAAAAACTCACTCTAAATCGACAATGTAAATTGATTTCTGTTCATCATCTCGTGTCACGTACTGCCATTGGAACTCGCAAATCATGGCATAATGTTGCAATAGTTCCTTCAATTGGACCCCTCCTGCACGGAGTGCCTTCAAATCCGTCTTGGGCGGTTGTTCGTAAAAGACGGGTTCCCCATTCTGCCCCTTTCCGTGAAAATAGTGTGGATAATTATCCTTGATGAGTTCAAAATTGGGCCACGCTCGATAGAGGGCCGTGTTCATGTCGTGTCGTTCGCGCCATTCCAGTGTAGCGACAAATCGTTGTCGACCTTCTGCCGGGTCGTCCTTGCCGGCCTTTTGGAATCGAATGGGCAATTCTTCCGCATCGGCCGTCAAGACGAGTTCTGGTTGGGGGTATTCGCCTGCTGGAAGATGTGGCAGCGATCGACTGACTGTGTGATCCTCATTGTCCTGTTGTCGTTCGGAAAGACTGCGTCGTCGACCGCTCGTGTGACGACGATGGGAGGATCCTCCCATTCCCGTGTGTTTGTTATTGGTCGTTTCCAACTCATCGATCTTTTGGTGGAGTTTGGAGACACTGCGCCATAATAGAACCGAAATGCCCAGTGACAGAACCGTCGAGGCTGTGGTTATCAGCAGCAGATGATTATTGGAACGTTGTGAATTGGAGGAAGAGCTCATGGTGATATATTATAGACTATAGAAACAAAAGAGTAACTATGAATGGACCTGAATGAACCTGATTGAGTTCTGGTGTGCTTGCAAGCAAGAAAATGAGCAGGGCTTCTGATTTCTGTTGAAGTGATGAAGCGCTTTTGACAGGAGGTTTAAAGGTGTGACAGTGGCAGTCCAGTCACTGGTTACGGTACAGTATGACCGTTGAAGGGCATTTTTGCTTCGGCTTGACATCCACTCATTTTTCTTCTTCTCGTTCTTCTTCTTCGGCTCTCCTCGAGATCTTCCTGTCTACCGGTATATTCAGATAGATACATACAGTAATGACAACATCAACAACAACGCCATGCACTCACCACTCTTTAGAAGGCACTGCCTTTCAGGCGGCTCTGGAACGATATGTAGATGAGAACAAACCAGATCCATTGGTCCTGCAACAGATCCAAGCATGGGAAATGGAGTGGAATACTGATGATGCTTTGACTACAACTTCTCCTGATACTACCTCTTTGGAACCTACCGATTGGCTACAAGGCACACTCACGTGGAAAAGCGACTACATGGTGGCGCAGATTGACTGCTCGTCTTGTTGGAACCATAAAAAGGATGATGATGATGATGATAAAGACAAGAATAAGCAAGGATTGTACTTTGTGCTCAAGGCCACGCTTCGATTTCGAACCAAACATGACAACAAACATAACAAAGACGACGACAATAAAGATAAAAAGGCAAACGACAAGATCCGGACCAAAATGATTCAACGATTGAGACAAGACGATTACATCAAAAAGTTGCTTTCATCGGAGGAACAAAACGACAACAAGGATTGGAAAATGCTGTGCGAAGCACGCGTCAGTATCCAACAGCAGCAACAACCATCATCCACTGCCACTGCAACTACTACTTCCGTCGTCGAACAATTGGAGGAACGAGTCGATGTCAACGATGCGGTAGCCGAAGGACTCCGACGAGCACTCTTTTCCGCCTCCGAAAGCTCTCTCGATGTCATTGAAGTATTGCTCTCTTTGCCACTACTCCCGGGATCGGCACATACACTGTCGTTTGATTGTCCCTTGGCGGATCGAGCCAAATTACGATTGTTGGAAGATGCCATGTTTGATGCCTGCGAACGAGAAGGCGAAGAAGAATTGATTGATGACTTGAAAATATCAACAGCCAACAACAACGATAATAGCAACAAGGATGAGAGTGAGGAACCGCCGTCCAAGGGAGGAGGAGGTAGACCTGTCAAGCAACAAAAAACGACAAAACAGCAGCCAAACAATCGATCCAACAAGAGAACGAAACGATAGCATCTACTGCGCACATTATTAAATAAATGTACAGTAGGGATGATGTATGTGCCCAGCATTGGTGGACACTAATGTGTCACTGTAAAAAGGGCATCCCACGGAATGTTTAACTCCCAATCGCTGCCATAGGCGGGGAACAGAATCCCATATTATAATGATAGCCTGCTTTGCTTTTTAAAATTAAAGGCTTACTACACTGTAGTCCTTGTTGCTTCAGCTGACATTACACACGGAATGGACTGCACACTTCTTTCTTTTCTTTCAACTTTACAACAACAAATCTCAAACGAATCAGTTTTACAAGCATACTGCATATGCAGCTAGCAAGGGTGGCCAAGCTAGACTGAAGGGGCAGCTTGCTGCTCAATTGGCTTGAAACCATAGTCTGCACAGGAAAAAAGAGAATCGAATCAGCAAGCAGTCCACGAAATCAAGGATGAACTCGTGCACAACTAACTAACTTACCATAGGTCCCTGCTTGCATCTGTGCCTCTTCTTCTTGTCGTAGCTGTTCCATGGCCTTGCGCCATTCCAGATCAATCGCACCGGCGTTATCTGTATTGGCTTCGTACACGACACTCATCGAGTTTCGTCTCGTCATTTCGGCAGCTAGTTCTCCCGGAGTCGTTCCTTGCGTCTCGGGAAGCACTGTCCACGTAAAGATAAAGGTAATCAACAAGACAACGGCAAAGGGGACAAACGAATAGGGACCCAAATAATTGTTCATGTATGGGAAGATCAATCCAATGATAAAGTTGCATGCCCAATTCAACTGGCTGGATACAGACATGGCCACGGCGACATATTTGGCTTCAAACATCTCGGCCACAATCAACCAGGGGATAGGACCCAGACCAATCTCAAAAAAGCACACGTACACGTTGACAGCCACCAAGGCCATGATGTGACCAAAGTAATCCAGCAGCGACAGTACAATGACTACGCAAGCGAGCAACATGCCACCGGAAGACCAAAGGATCAGTGTCTTGCGTCCAACGCGGTCCATCAACAACAAGGCTGCGTAGGTGGCCAGCACGTTGACGGCACCCACAATGGTGGTTCCCAAAAGTGGATTGTCGATGACTCCATCAAAGAAGGCGGTAGAATAGTAAAAGACAGCGTTGATACCCGAGAGCTGCTGTGCTGCCTGCAACATCAAGGAAGATAGCAGAAGCACTCGAAGACGGCTGTGGTTCCACATTTCACGCAGTACGACAGTTGTCGAAGCATCTTCCTGGCGTTGAGCGGCACCTCCCATGACGAACAAACCAACTTCGGTTTCCACCTCGTGATCATGTCGCAACCCACGAAGTTTCTTGATGATGTACCGAGCTTTGAGTGAATTGGGGTCCCGTCCAAGTAACCAACGAGGACTTTCCAAAAGGAATGGAGCACAAATCAGTTGAACACCGGCAACCACAACTGTCACCGCAAACAAGACGCGCCACCCCCTCTCCGTGGCAAAAGGAAAGGCCAATAAATCGGCCACGAGAATACCCGTGACCAAGGCGAATTGTGTCAATGTACCAAGCATACCACGCAATGTAGGAGGAGCCAGTTCACCTGTTGATAAAACAAACAGCAAGTGTCGATGTGACCAAACGGGGCATTTGAGAGACAGACGTCGTACAAAACAAAGGTCAGCCATGCCCAATAGGAGGATAGCGCTTACCAAGATAGACTGGAACCAAGACTGATGAATATCCCGACGCAAAACCGATGACAAAACGTGCAATGATAATTGTATACATGTCCCAGGCGAACGTTTGGAGGATACCACCGGCCAAGAAAGTCCAAGTGTCGATCAAGAGGGCTCCACGACGCCCTCTCTTGTCCGCCATTTTGCCTAAAGCAAAATAAATTGTTAGATGAAGTACACACAAGATAGATAAGATGAGCTAAGATAAGCGAAGGAAATCAAAATGCTGACGAGGAAAGCATGACACCTACCTCCGACGAAAGCTCCAAAGGGTCCACCGACAGCAAAAGCTGCAACAGCGAGAGACCATGCTCCTGTGGAATGTCCAGGAAATACAACCTTTTCTGGGGCATTCATGACACCTGGAGTGAAATAGAAAAATACAAATCAATTGAGTTCCTTTGCCGCATGCGGATTGTTTCTTTTGATTTATTTCATTGATTGACAAGATACTGGACGTTCTTACCGGTGTTGTATCCAACCAAGAATTGAGATGCAGCCGCCACAATAATGGCAAAAACCAGAGGTGTCGTAACTACATTTGCATCAAATTCCAACTCATCCAAGATAATCAAGGATGCCTGACTTCTTCGACTGTCTTTTTCGGCATCGCTGAGACCCTTTTGGTCCTTGACATCCAATTCTGCGGCATACGAGGCAAATGCCTGACTAACTAATCGTTCTCTCTTTTGCAACCCAAAGACGGCTGTAAAGGGCACTTGTTGGTACAATTCTTGACGACCCATTTGCGTTGGTGTCAAATAACTCGGCGAACCATCGGCACTGACACTGTAGCTCTTGGGCAATCCTTGCACATTGGGAGCTGACTTGAAATGAAAGCTACCCAAACTGGAAGATCCACCCAAGGCACCAATGGAAGCACTGCGACCTGCTTTGGCCAGCTCAGAGCCTGCATTGGGTCGATCGTTCAATCCTTGCTGGTAGTACTATTTCGAGCGAATAAAAATAGATGAAGAAAAAGGTGTCAGATACCACTCCCTCGATGTATTCCAATGGGCCGCCTGGAGCACAACACATGGCAAACTACACTAACCTGGGCATTCTCGCCGCTCAAGAGCCTGGTCTGTTCATTGGAAGGCATGCTGCTTTCTATGAGTAGCTAGCTAGCCAACTATATGTTGCTTCTGGTGCCTTGGTTCAACAGATCCAAGGAATAAAAGTGGGAGTGTCTCGATATCTTCTGTGAACTGGTGCAGAGCACCACGGTACCGCTGTTACCAAAAGATCTCGGGCAGCTTCCGTAGATCCTGAGAAAAAAAAAAAAAAGATCCCGTGCGGATGCCAACGACGTGTCAATGTGTCAACACAATAAAGATTCGCTGATTCGTTTTGGAACGTAGGGGAAACCTCTCACATGGATTGGATAAGAATTTTCCGGCCGTCCCTGAAATGATCTTTCGTTCACACACCGGTATCTAGCTAGCTAGCTGGACTACCGAGAAGCCAGAAGATGTTTCAGCAATGCACATCGTTTGGTGACGGAACTGCATTTTGGTGAGCTGGCACGCCCCAGCTCCAGAGGCACGAGGTAGGTCAACTCGACCTTCTTGCTCTCTTCTAAAATAGAAAGCCTGCGCATATAATGCGTGTGAACAAGCTAGCAGCACCTGGCACCTGGCTGGCACTTGCTGCGACTGCCTACAAGCAACAACTTGAAAGATTGATTGATTCCATCAATCTCCCTAGAAGCCATTTCTACCGTACCGTATGGCGCAGTGGGCTGCAGAATCTCAAAAACACGATGATGTCCTTGCTTTTTTCACTCCCCCGGCAAACGCCGCCGATCATACGGTATACTCTGTGTTCTTGCATCCAGATTCATTCAATCCTGGCTCCAGGCCTGCGCTTCCTGGCATCGTCATACTTGATCTCTTTGGGGGCATCTACCGGTATCGTTAGCTGTACCGGTACCGGTACCATGTACCAGGTACGATCCCCGACTTTGAGTAGCTCTTCCATTGATCCTTCCTTTCTTGCTTATTCGTTGGAACTCACAACTCTGTCTTGGAGAAGTGAAAGGTCCATGCACAGTGCAGAGAGGATCATGACACTGAACAGGATGAAGAGACAGGGTCCAAGGCGCTGGATGTGGCTGTCGCTCGCATCCAAGGAGACACTGAGGCTGAGCTACGAAAGTTGAAATCATTTGAAGCTGAAGCAGGAAGACATTGGAAGAGCTGCTTTTAACCAGCTGGCTAGACGTAGAATGAATGGATCCACGTCGTGGTCCACGTTCCACGCTATAAGTCTTCGGTCCACGCTATCAAAAGCACCGCTCTCCAACACTTACTTGACCTTACAGCTGAATGATGCATCGTTGACTTTGCATGATGATACTATCAGTGACATCAATGCTCTGAAAGACAGTATGACATTAATTAAAGAGCCAATGGGTATGTTGCCACTATGGTCATGAAGCCTGGTGAAAGATTGTTGAGCGCCTCTAGTATTCTTTCTCTTCTTGCGATAACACAACAATTGAAAAGGCTCACATTTAGGTCAAAGAATTCCAACTACTGTATCAGTTATGAAGCATGAGCAACTTTCTGAAAAAGAAGGCCTTTCTCTTGAAGTGGAATGGTGTAGCAGGAATCTATGGAAGAGTTCTGCCAAGTCTGAATTCCCATGGATTGATTTCGTGTCCAAAGGAAAATCACGATGTGCCCGCGCTGTTCATTTTGCTATCCAGAAATCCAGCTCTTTGCATTTCAAAAGAGGAAGCGGAGTAGCTTTGGGCAACAATGAGAGAAATACCAGGCGACGCATTGATTGAGCAAGTATGGTGCAAACCTGGAGCATCAATTCGTCTGTTTGTGCTTTGCTGGACTCCTTCTCGGGAGGATCTGCATTCTTTTCCTTTGGTCTGAGAAAGTCGCACTCTTTGCTGCTTTGTGTGTTCACGAGGATATGTTTCTGAGCTTCTTGGGACTCCGGTACAGTATGCTGTTTCGCCATACTCTTTGCCTTATAAACTATTAGACTCATCAAAGTTTTATCGCTACAGGCACCTCAGTTACATTTGGCACCGTTAAACACACTGCAGTACTCTAGCAGTGAAAATGGACCAACACTCTAACACCATCCAAGGACCCTGCAGCAACCGCACATTTCTATCCGGCCAACCGACTGTTCCATCGCCAAGTACATGCCGCAAATTTGTGCGTCTGCAACTTTTCTCGCACATGTACCGTACTGAACAGCTCGGCTACCGTATAGAGCAGGGTGGAGACTATCACTCTGCATCGATGAAATCAAGATCCGACCCTTTAAAGCACGTACGCTTGGAAATACATTCGACCATGTAGTAGCACAAGATCGTCCCGGTATCGAGATCTTCAACAGGCGGATTGGTTTCCCACTTAAGGTTGTCAATCATGTTCAACAATTCCGTTGTGAGCTGGCATGTTTCATAGGAGATGTTGCCATCTGTGATTTGAGATTTTGCAAATTTTACTCTTCCTCCGTCTTTCGGAAATCCCATGGCGTGAATATGATTCAATGCCTTCAAATCCTTCGGGGGGAAAATAGTGGCCTCAAGAGCTGCATCAACTTCAAAGCCGCTTTCATTCACCATCCTCCAAAACACTTTCGGCGAAAAGTCAATGAGGTTGATCTTGCTTGCATGAAGGTGACTGGCGACTCCCTCGTAGAACCCTGCTCGACCAGTGTGGACCACAATGACAGCCACAGGGTTCCAACCGCGATTGTAGACGCATGCAAGCACTCGCATCATCCCTTGTGCGCTCGGTGTCTTGCCAATGGTATCAACCACATCCGCATCCAAGACGCGTGAGTGAGCACGAAACATCTCCTTTGTCCCATGGTTGTCGTCGTCAACGGGCGCCTCTCCTTCTACCTCAAAGAGGTAGTGGTTCAGTGTGGTCTTCCCGGATCCTTGCGAGCCCATAACGACAACAACATTATTAGAGCTGTCTTGGGTTTTCTTCAGAGCGTCTCGAGCATTGCGCAGGTGCTTCTGGAAGTCTTTCGAACGCTTTAGCTCGGCCTTCAATTGCTCCACCTCTTTCTTCAGTTCCGCTATCTGACGGCTAAACATGCTAGCAGCACTTTGCACGGGTCCCATAGTGACGGGTTGCAGTCCTCCAGTAGGGCCAAGATAGGGGGCTTCCAATATAATACTACGTACCGGTAGCTATCAAGTATCGGTGTGTATCAGTTTTTTTATTAACAGCTCTCGAAGATGCTCTGACGACCGTCACATGTACAAACACTAGCCAGCCAGGATGTTTGCGCAAGGTTCTCAATGCAAAAGCCAGACTTTCATGTACCCTGACCACAAAGATCGAGACTTTCGTGCATACGATCGATCCAGTGGCATAGATAGCTGAGCACTTGCTCTTCTGTATACCCGTATGTGTGCAGGCTGTGTTTTGCTTCCGAAAATTTCGTTTGTACGATGACATACCGGTACAGCCGCTGGTCTCGCATACAGCCGCTGGTCTCGCAGTACAAGGTAAGTAGATATGGGCAATTGCCATTATAGAGTCTATTACAGGGGTTTGTAGGATATTGAATAACTAAAATAGTAGACGGGGATTCCCAAAGGACTGTGTCGAGTGCCACTGAAGCGCCCAGTTTCGGGCATTTACAGAGGACGTCGCCTACCAGTCGATCTCTGAGGTGGCTTCTGGTCTTCCACAAGTTGCATTTTGTCAAAAGGAAAGTCTCGTTGTGCATTGTAGTACATTGTCTGATCCCATCGTGTCATCATTCGAATCTGATCTATACTTCTTGGACCAAGATCCGATCTGGTCACCTTATCCGGTGACTTGTTTCGGTGTCGAATGTTTTGTGCAAGCAAATGGTTTGCGTCGCCATTGGTTCGACTCGATTTCACAATTGACCTAAGCAAGGGAAAAGTTTCGTTGCTAAGTGAGGCTGTTGTACCAACCCAGTCCATTTCCTCCCAGAGAGTTTCGTAAGCAGCCTTGCAAAGAGGCAGCACAACAGTTTGCTGCGCCATCTTGTTGTGAAAGATCACATCTCCTTGTACCAAGAAGCCGCACTGTGGATTAACCACTGCGTGATTCAAAAGGTCAAATTCATTGGCTGTCTCGTAGTATTCAAAGTGCTCGTCTCCATGATCCATGCCGTGAAAGAAGTTGAAAAAGCTCAGGGCGAACGACACTGGTTCTCTCAGGACGGTAAAGGCGAAAAAGGGCACATTACTTCGTTCCGCGATCTCTCGCCATCGATGGAGCCGTTCCCTCATTTCGAACAGCGGTGGGCTATCATAAGCATGCAATTCAAAAACCACGACTTGACCATCGGTTCCATACTTGAGATACTTTGCAAGAGCCTTCTTGTGCTCGTCAAACTTTCGTCGGTCATCCGCCAGCAAATATTGGCCGTTTCCTCGTTGCAATGCTTTTCTGATTGTCACACCGCCTGTCTTTGGCACGTGCAGCCAAAAGATGATACCCCCATTCGCAAAGGACGGCAGGGGCTGTTTTTCACGGAGCTCGTCGCCAGAGTCAGAAGGTGACGAAGAAAACCGACTAGTCGTGGTCAGTTTGTCGCAAAAGCCATAGCAGCTCTCGGCGTGGCCCTTGGAAAACGCAAGATACACCAAGATCGAACAGCACATGTAAAGGACGACCGTGAAGCGCGTCATGACAGTAGCCCTTCGGTTGTTTTTCATGTTGACGAAATCTCTGAGTACGATACTGAGAGGTGCCTCGTCATTGTGTTGGCGAGTTTGCAAGGGCTCATCGTCTGTCTTCTTCGAAGCCATCGTGGTACGGCGTGGTTGGAGGGAATAACAAACAGGGAAAACTTCCTCATTTCGCAAGACCACCTCCTTTGGAAAGCTTCCAACGAACAAGTCCCAGGTCGAAATCAACGGAGCATTTTTCGTCGAGCCAAAGACCGAGTCCATGACGAAGACTCGACGAAGTAGCTGTCATGATCGTGCAACGGCAAGAATGGAGCATCACCGCACTCGACTCCCACGGTATTTTCGGCTTTGAGGCTGTTTTGAAAAAAGTGGCACGCTTGCAGCTTTTGAAATAGTGCTAGCCTTAAATTAGCCTCAATCTTAAAAGCACGACATCCCAAAAAGCGACCATGACAGACAGCCGTCTCGTGGTTTCATCAACTGTCACTTGAGAGGCTGTCACTCTCCATCTACGCTGTAGCGCTACATTGTCGCCTCGAGATTTTTTTGGAAACCACGGCGGATCGCCCCATCTAATTAATCTATTCTCTGTTTGCCGAAGGCAAAAGCGATCGCACAATCATCGGCGGTAGCAAGGTTTCTTTTGATTGACTCGAACTGTACATGTATGTACGATACCCCCACCCTACCCAAGCCTACCCACCATGACATCTGTTGTCTACACTGTGGGGAATACCTACCAATTAATTCCATCTCATCGTGCCAAACTGGATCGCAGTGGTCAACACCGCAAAACCCATGATTGGACTTTGTTTGTGGACATTTTGGAAGGGGATCCAGATGTCATTCAGAGGGTGACATTTGATCTGGGCAGCACCTTCCAGCCACGATCCTTTGCTTGTTCTTGTCCCATTTCCGTCAAACGTCCCGATGGAACCAAGGTCTGGCGTTTTAGTACGCGACAACAGTCCTATGGCGGCACTGTGGCCAAGATTAGTCTTCTAGGAGCTGGAGGGACTCGCGAGGATGGACCCCATCATAGCATTGTTCTCGGCGCACAAAGCTACGGTACCCGTCAGCATTCCTTCACAGAACGAGCCGCTGTAAGACCTCTGCCGATGCTCAAGATTAACCCCAACCAAAATTTCGGAATTGAATTGGAATTGACATCCACCGATGCTACCACTTCAGTGGAACAGATTGCGAGCAAGCTGACACACAAACTCAAAGGCCGCTTTGGAAGAATTGTTTGCATCCAAAACTACGCGGATGCCCACAACACTACTTCAGTATGGAAGATGGTCCCGGATTCCTCCATTGTCTGTAGCCGCAATGCTCCCTATTGTACCAAATTTGAATTGGTCTCTCCCATTTTGGTGGGAGGAGGAGGACTCAATCAAGCATCTCGGGTTCTAGATGCCTGTAATCACATCAACAACGCCAGTCTGCAAGTCAACAAGAGTATGGGATTTCATGTTCATGTCGATGTCTCTGGTTTGAGTCTCGCACAGCTCATCAAGATTGCTCAAAACTGCATCAAATACGAAGATGTCATTGATGCTCTGGTGCCTCCCTCCCGACGCACAGGAAGCATGGAATGCGACCAGTTTTTCAAATCCAATCGCCAGGCACTCGATGATAACGGGTACACGACAAACAAGCAACGCCATGATGCACTGGGTAGCTGCAGCAGCGTGGCGGAGTTGGCAGATCTCATGAACCCGGGCAGCAGTCGATACCACAAGATCAACCTGCAGAATCTCGTGACGGGACGTCAGCCCACCATTGAGTTTCGTCAACATTCTGCCACGAGCAATTCGAGAAAGGTCTCTAGCTGGGTGCGTTTCTGCGTCACTCTGGTCTCCAATTCGGCTCGTCTGGCAGCTCCATCACCCTTCAAGGAGGACCGTGATGTCGACTTTCAATTCGAGGCACTGTTTCAATTCGTGGTAAAAGACCGGGCATTGCGAGATTATTACCGTGGTCGACGTGATGACTTGGAATTGGAAGAGGAGAGTGCTTGTTGTCGGGGATGTGCCTCTGGAAGCGGCATGTGCCATGCTCACAGTCAGCGTAGAGCCAACAAGGTTTACGGATAAACCCAACGGGCTCGAACGATGGTGTCGGAAAACGAGGAACTATCGCGTAGCGCCCAATGAAAAAGAGGCTTGGAATATTCGCAAATGCATCTTCTAATGGAAAAAGGTGGCTTGCTTACCGGTAGCAGATACGACAACACGAGAAGACATTTCGGCTTCTTGTTGTATGGCTTTATGATCTACATAGAATTTATCTTGCAGGTTTCTCGGGGACGTCAACAATGGACAGGTCGTGTCCTTGTTCGACTACGATACAGTAGCTTCTGAAGTCCCCAAATATTATTTACTTGATATATGAATTATTGTTTCTATGTAACCGTACCAAGCTACTGTGCTTGGTAGTTCATTCGTTCTCGTGTTGAGTTCTTGACAAAAATCCCCGAGATTTTATGGTTGTTCCGCCCCAGCTTTCGTCAGCGTATTCTTTTTCGACCTTTTTGCTTGATGCGTCGCGTGCATGTGTTCACGTCACCTCATTGTTCTTTAGAATGAGGTTTTTCCTTGTATTTATTCTTGTCGCCACTTGATGTACCAAGCTCCCCACGAGCCATTCTTCAGTCCTTTGTCTCTGGCAGCTACTGTACGGTGGCCCAAGACGCATGCTTCTTGCCCCTTGTGGATGATTGTTTCATTCCCAAACATGATCGAGTGAGAGAACGTTTGGGTGATGATTTGGGCTGCATGCTGTTCATAATAGTGGCAGGAGTATCGTCTTGC
Organism: Seminavis robusta; assembly: GCA_903772945.1. Classification (NCBI taxonomy): domain Eukaryota; phylum Bacillariophyta; class Bacillariophyceae; order Naviculales; family Naviculaceae; genus Seminavis; species Seminavis robusta. Next base: position 16,649 of record CAICTM010001502.1, read on the forward strand.
TCGGCCACGACAGGAGGCGGCAGCTTTCGTTTCTTGTTGTTTCGTTTTGGATTGCGTTCGTTGGCGACATCCATGATTCGATTGTAGAGAACGTTCTGGTGCAGTATGTTGCGACAACCCAATCCTTCAAAGACGACAGTCCATTGTTCGAGTTTTCGAATCTTGCCCAAACACCCCACCGTGAGGCAATGTTCTTGGACGGCCTGGGAGTAGATTGTAAACGTACTGGCGTCATTCCATTCGGCGCCAATGGCTGCCATTATATCGACCAGATCTTGAGGTGTGTTGTCGTCGTCGGCATGGCTCATGTTGTTGTTGTTGTTGTCGAGCATGGCTTGGTGATGGGTTCGGAGTTGGTTCTCCAGGATCATTCGATGCAACGCGTTGTCGATGCCAATTCGCTGAAACAAATCCGCAAAGAGCGCGGGTCGTTTCAACGCCCCTTGCAACAAGGCTTCCAATTCCCCTTCCATCTTCTTGGTCGACAATACCAATAATAAGGGACTGTACGTCTCGTGGTAATGCGATCCTCCCATGCATTGTAACGCTCGTTGGAAATCGGAAATCGAGCAGGACTCCAAGGATTGACCTGATTTTGGAAGATAATTTCCCATGATGAATGATTGGAATAGATAGTTTTCTTTCTTCGTCCTTCCTTCAACTAGCTAGTAGGTAACAGCTTCCTTCCTTGGACAAGAAAGACACACCAAAAGAACGACGAAAGCAACAAGCAGTCCAAGACCAAGAGCCTTGACTGTGTTGTGATGAGCAGAGGACCCCCGCGGCAGATGCATGCAGGGCTTCTCGTTTCAAGATTTCAGCGAGAGAGAGTTTGAAAACAAATTTGAAAGATTTAATTAAAATGAGTGCCGCGTGGAAGAACGACTCAATTTGCCAGGCTTGCTGGCTTACGATTCATTTGACGCGAATGATGAAAACCGAAGGCAGAAGAAAAGACCTTCACGCTTGTATGAAAGCAAGTAAGGGTCTCATTTACATTATAAAACAAAAGACAACCACAACCACAATGACACGACAACCATCTCCCACCCGCAACAGTCCCACATCCTGGTTGGGGTTTAAAGAATTGGCGCGACAGCAGTACGAACGTGGCAACTACGAAGCGGCCTTGACGAGTTACACCGCTGCCATTCATCCCGATCTCCACTGTCCGGCATCCGAACAGCAAATTCTCTTGTCCAATTTGGTGGCGTGTCGCTTAAAAATTGGTGGTCCGGCCCAAGCCCGAGCCGCTGTCGACAATGCGAAACAATGTATTGCCTTGAATCCCAGTTGGGCCAAAGGACACGTGAGATTGGCGTCGAGCTATATTGCCCTGGGGGGACATTCCAACGATGCTTGTAATGAACTCCAGCGTGCTCTCTCTCTGGATCCTGGCAATAGTATGGCACGAGAAATGCTCCTGCGGGAATTGAGGCGAGATCATGCCGCGGCGGCTTCGACGGCAAGTACTAGTGGTACTGGCACTACTAGCGAGAATGCCCACAATAATTCGCAGCAATTTACGGATCAAACGCCACCACCCAATCAATCGCAAAATCATCAACAACAGTCCAACAATCACCAAAATCATCATGTGGACGATTCCTTGACGATTTGGGAACGTTTTGAATTTCATTGGGGGCGTGCCACGGCGTGGTATCACAGTCAATCGAGTGATCTCAAGACGGTCCTCAAAATTATTCTCCTCTTGTTGGTTTTGTATGTGGCCTTTGGAGGTCGTTTTGGACTCGCCAACAATACAAGAAGTATGGGAAATTATGGATCCAACAGTGCGTATGATCAATATAGACGGTATGGAACCACGGAATCTGTACGACAACAACAACAACAATCACGGTCGTCCTACCCCTACAACACGAATAACCGACGAACGACACAACAAAGAAATCACGACAATGACTATTATTACGATGATTACAGTTCCTCCCGACAACGAGGCAACTCTTCCTGGAGTACTGGTGGTGGATTCAATCCCTTTGATGGAAGTTTGCAATCCATGATGTTACTTGGTGGAATTGCATTTGCCGGGCATCGAATGGGCATTAATCCATTTCATACCATGATGATGATGAATGCTCTGGGAGGTGGACGAAGAAGGTTTCGACCCATGGGCGGAGGAGGATTTGGTGGAATGGGATATGGAGGATTCGGTGGTGCCAGGAGGGGGTTTGGAAGAAGGAGATTCTGAGATAACATGTCATACCGGTGGCTAGCACAGGTTGGCAGAAGTAATCGTTGCTACGGAGACCAAACTAAAAGCCAGAATGAATACACTACTCCTATTCCTCGCTTGCGGCCCCTTTAACTAATCACTTTGCGGCACTCAAAAAGCATGCGAAAATAAATGCTTGCAAGCGGTTTTGATATATGCTTAACCCTGTTCTTCTATGCTCCGCAGACCCTTCAACTAATCACTTCTAGCTAGCAGGCATCTTATGTATATGGAGCATGAAAGGCCAGAAGCAAGCAAGCTAGCACTCCACGCACCTTAGCCATGACTCGACTCTAAGCAGAGAACTGAAAGTTTCAAGCAGACTCACATTTATTTGCTCTTGGCATAGACTGGTTGCCATTGTGCAGATCTGTTTCCAACACGCAAAAGAAAGGAGCCAACACAACTTGCATAAAGTAATGGCGAGAAGCCCTCGGTAGTTTCGTAATAATCTCCCTGTTGGAATAGCACCTGAAAAGACCCGGGAGCTCGACTCCCTACTACGGTGCGGCTCCAAAACAGATTATAGGCCAGAATAAATACTTTCCTTAGCTACCGTACCGTACCGGCTCGTTTGTTGTACGTGCCTACACTACTGCATCCTTGGACAAACCAATACAAGCTTTCACGGAGAAATATTGAGGAAGGCCAAGGGCTGCTATTGTACGCCTGAGCATGCTTAAAAACGTCCTCTCAAAACAACCATTGGTTGGCACCATGTTGATGCCATTGAAAGTAGATATTATCAACTCAGCCTATGATGCTTAACGTTTGCGGGCATGTGTGGTGGAAAGGTACCATCGCACTCCAAAGAAATTTCGTTGACTCCGATCCGCGCCGTCAGGCATAAACGGTTTTCATTCATTCTTTGCCTCAACAGCGTCTTTCGTTTTATTGCGATGCCAATTCCGCCTTCCCCTTTCTAGGTGACATCGCCCAGAAATGACGGAATGAATCGGAACAAGTCTCACTCTTCCTCTTCCTCTTCTTTGTTATTACCACTACCGTACTGCCAAAGAGTGAGTGTGCCATGTCAAAGTATACTGTTTCTCCGTGAGTTGGGTACAGCTACGGGCAGACTTCTTTTCCTTAATAAAATCTCTCGTGCATCGGCCTGATATGGAAAAAGAGTGGGCCAATCAATATGCCTGAGGCAAGGGCGTAAATTCTACAAATCCTCCTTCCTCATCGGATGAGTCATCGTCCCCGAGGGATGGCACAGTAGGAGCGGCTTTAATGGCTACCTTTGGTTGCTCATGCTTCTTCGCTGCAGCCATTGCTCTTCCTGCCACGGTTGTTCCTTCTGTCCCCATGATGCATACTGTAGACTGACAATGACTGCCTCCGTGCAGTGCCTTCATCAAAGTTCTTCTCCAGTCCCGAAGATCCAATGCATCCACGACTGACAGGGAATCTTCCTCCTCGCGCCATTCATTTTTGTTCTGACTTCTTTTTCTTGGCTTCTTCATTTCCGTTGGTTTTTGCTCTTTCAACACCTCCTGACCATGACATCCACAGCCAACAAGAGAGAAACGACTGTCATTCCAGATGAAGGCACATCAAATGTTGATCCAGCGGTACGCACTTGTCGTCGTCGTCTGTATTTCTTTGCTGGCCATTTCATGTGCTTGGCAACCATCACCAGGATCTTTTCGGCGTGGGTTGCGTTGGGTTCCAGAATCTGATGATACCGGCGACTCTCGAGCTGATGTTGATCTTTCGGTACGGGGTTTGCTTGATTGGCGTGTGTTTGTTTGTCTTTGGACAAGGAAGAGGCTGTTTCGGTCAAATTTCTTCTGTAGGATGATTCGATTCCAGACCCTTCTCTACCTCAACCCTGATTTCTTGTTTCTTGCTCTCCTTCAATTGTACTCAGACTCGACTGTATCCCCCCGAGTACGAGGGGCACTTGGGGAGCTTACTGATCAGCCATGAGGAAATTGATAGTCGAGTTCAAGAATTGGCGCAATGCATTCATGAAGATTACAAAGGAACCAGACCTGTCATGCTCTGCACACTCAAAGGGGCTTGTCCGGTAAGATTCTTTCCATTACCACGACAAGTCCAAGAACAAATAATAAATGTTTGACTGACCGATGCATGGGTTCAATCTACATGTTGTTGTTTTTTCTTTTGAAATTTCTCGGATAGTTCTACCAACACTTGCTGGACGCATTGCAAGATTTAAAGCAAGGATACACCATGGAATTTTTACGTGCATCATCCTACGTGGGCGCTGCTACCAGTGGGAATGTGACGCTTTTGGGCAGTGAACTCAACAAGGAGGATCTCGAAAACCGACATGTCATTTTGGTGGAAGATATTGTCGATACGGGAACCACACTTGCCAATCTACTTCCTCTGTTGCAGAAATTTGAACTCAAATCATTGGAGGTATGCACGATGCTGGAAAAACGGCTGGGCGACGATAAAACACCGGCTGCCAAGGCCAAGTACGCTGGGTTCTCCATTCCCAACAAATTCGTTCTTGGCTTTGGGCTGGATTACAATGAACTGTACCGCGATTTGAAGGATATTTGGGTCATTTCGCAAGCTGGGATTGATTTTGATGCCAAGTCCTTGGTGTAGATGCTGTGCGGTGCTCCATGGTTTGCACTACACACAATTTTTATCAATAATCAACTTCAACTGTTATCTTTTGAAGTGCTCGGATTATTAGGATCGGAGTTAATCCAGTGAAAGAATGTTGTACTAGTTAGTGGCACCCAATTGGTTGAAACTCGCCAGCTGTGTCCTTATGGGAGGTGTTGGCATTGCTAGAGCAATCAGTCAATCAGTCCTCAATTCTGTGAAGCATTTCGATGTCTTCATGCTAAGAAGTAGTGCTGCTATGGCACAAGCGGCACGTTCGCTCATTCCTTGTGGTGTCTCCCATCCAGTTGGTCGCAAGCCGACCCCAACGTCCATGGGCTATGGTACCGTCCCGATCATTGACAGCTTCTGCCTTCTGAGGGAATTGCCGGATCCAATATCAGAGTCGAGTCGTTCCTGCTTCTCGTTACACTCAGTCAGTGCTGCTCGGATTTTGTACAAGACCTTCCTCTATTGCGTTGAATAATTTGAGTTGGACTCGTTCGGCATCCACCATCATATTGGTCAGAGCATAGGCCTTGATTGTTAGTTGCTCTAAGCTCTCTTCTACTAGTTTACTTGCTATTGAGATACTACTGAAAAAGTGGGTGGGGTACCAGCTTTTACTACTGGCATCAAATTCTAGTACAGAGGTACAGTTGAATCCCTAATCGCGAATCCCAACACACTCTGTGGTCGTCGAGCTTGTCCTAGTCGTCGACCATGCTTACTTACTTACTGCGCTTAGCGCTCCTTCTTTGAACGGACCTTCTTGTCCGACCGTGACCCTCCTTCTGAGTCCCTGGCTCTGAGTGTTCCACAACACCCATCAACTTGTCCACGTTCTGTTTGAACAGTCGACCTTGGTTCGGCTTCGCCAGAAGTCCGCAACCATATAATCAGTGGGACACCAGTCCACACTGATCTCCTTCTTTGCGACTCTGTCGCTCACAAAAGTACCTAATGTTGATGTGCTTCGTTCGTTTGCTACTAGAAGCTTTGCCGTTCTTCTCTAGAAGAATGGCACTCTTGTTGTCCTGATAGACTATAGTTTCTTTAACTACATAGCCTTGCTCCGAAGGAACTGCCTCGTCCAAAGGATCGATGGCATCAGTCATCAACTGCTACGAGTTCACTCTCAGTTGAGCTTCTCGTGTTCAACTTCTGTTTCGTCGAAGTCGATAATGGGTAACGGGTGCCCATGGTCAAACCACCTCCGGTATGACCCCTCATGTTTGGATGGACTCCGAAAGAACATCAACATACCATTTCAATATGCCACTTCCGTCGCTTTGAGAACTAATGGTAGTTTTCTAGTACGCATTAATGTACTGCATGAGGTGGACTAGTTTATCCCAATCTGCCTATCTGGTTCCTTGACTCTAGTCGTAAGGACGATATCGCCGTACCTGTGTCTGGTCGGGCTCTCTTCGTAGCGAATAACACCTTAGCCACCAGGCTGTGAAATGTGTCTGCCTTGCTCGTTGGGAGCTTCTTGCAGGATTCGTCTACTATGAATAGGTCTTTCGGGGCTGCACTACTTCTAGTTTTTGCCCCCTTTCTCTGGCGATGCCTTCTCAAGGCTTCCAGGATTTCATCAACGTACTTGTACATTGATACGTTGCATTGACCCTTCGTCGTGAAGTCTATGGTCATGCCAAGATACGTTGGACTTTCCTCGGCTCACCGTCATCTCTCCAGTGCCGTCCCTGAATATGCTTTCGTATTCGTCATGAAGCACTTGGATCAGTGGTCGTTAACCTTCGAGTCCTTGTGGCTAAGCTTACAGTCGTCTACATGCCAGCAGACTGTTTGTTGCTTGCCGTGCACCATTCTGTTGGCTACACAGGGGTCGTAAGGATTAATTCTAAATCCGTTCCGGACCATCGTCTTCCGGAACTTACGGTATATAGTAGGCTAGCTACCATAGTGCCGTAGATGGCATTCAGCATTGCAGTAGCAACTGCTTGTTGCCTTTCTTATCCGTTGTTACGAACGGTTTGTAGACATCTGGGGCTATTTCACACAGCATGTCTACTAGATACTCCTCTTACTCTAATGATTACCATATCTTTTTCACCTCGACTCTTGTCTGGATGAAGGCGTTGGGATGTCAATTACTGCCACATCCCTTTCCTCTTCAGCGTTGATTATGCAGGATAGTAGCACTGCTTCTGTCGAACTGTTGGCGAGCTTGCGTCTTCCTTGAGATGAAGTCACGCTGTTTGTTGCCTCCTGCAACCGCTCGGCCTTTGATCTTCCCTTCCTTTTCAACTTTAGGAACAGGTGTGACTCTAGGATACTCTTGCGTTCCATATCGCTGAGTTCTTCCATTTTCTCGGACGGAAGGTATCCCTGAGATGTAACTGTTCATCTCGGCAAAGGCTGATCGTGCGCTTTGTCCTTCCATCTTGAGTCCAGCCTTCAATGACAACTGTGTCATGATGCTGCTACCACATCAGGTTTCTTCTACCTGTGTGTAGAACAGTGTGCATCTGGGTGCAAACACGTTCAGTTGTATGGACGTTTGGGCGGGTTTTTTTTTCTCTACTTTTTCAGTCAAAGCTGGAATATGAGCGAATTCCTTTGCTTGTGTCCTCACTCTACTAGACCTGCGCACTCCTGGCGTCTGCTCAGGTGCCGCTTGGGTTTCAACACCCACTCCTGGGATCTGTTCCAGGGGCTGTTGGTCCGTAGTAGGTTCCGGTTCCTCTACCGTTTCGACGATAGGTTGTGTAACTGGTTCCGTTTCGATTTTCGGTTCAACGATTTCATTCGGTTCGTTGACTATCGATTCGGCGTCGTCGTCGTTGACGTTGTCCTGGGGATCGTCGGGATCATCTTCCATTTAGCTGGTACCCCACCCACTTTTTCAGTAATATGTTAGTTGCTCTAAGCTCTCTTCTAGTTTACTTGCTATTGAGATACTACTGAAAAAGTGGGTGGGGTACCAGCTTTTACTACTGGCATCAAATTCTAGTACAGAGGTACAGGTTGAATCCCTAATCGCGAATCCCTAACATTGATGACAATCTTGAAGCTAACTGGATTTGGGCCCTGAACTAGTTTCCCTTTCTTGGAAAGCTCAACATATTTGTTCAATAGCGTTTCGGCGTCCTGGGCTGGAGTCTGCGAGAACGGCGAATGAGCCCACACATCCAGAATAGCATTGAAATTGGAGGGATCAATATCGACGGTGCTGCCCTCCGAAAAATCACACAACACCAGCTCTTCCAGCGATGCAAGAGCATTTTCAATATCTCCCGTTCTGGCCGCAGACATGATCAATGACAAGTCGGGCACTCGCCCCAATGTTGACATTCTAACAACACTGTCAACCTGCCATATGCTGCAACGAGTGGGATGATGAGTGAATCCACAGGCCAAGGAACGATTGCTTGATACTATTGGGTCGATCCTGCATCTGCCGACCAGGCTCCACAAGCGAGGCACAAGCCTTGATTGTCCCATCGAGGCCATGTTTTGTCTTCTTTCAAGTTCTATGAGCTATCGGTTAGCGGTAGCCTACCGCAGAAAGCGTGAGTTTGTCGTACCAGCTTCAATCTCGTTTCAGCAACACAAAGCCAGACTGTACCGGTACAAAAGAGTAAAATAAGTAAAAGGATCCAAATGATAAACACGAAATATAAAATACCTTGCTATTTTAAAAACATCTCCACTTTGCCTCAAAGCTTGCTCATATTATGGTAGTCTACCCTAGCTAGCTAGCTAGCTAGCTACCTACCTAATAAGATATCAATCAATGTTGTATGCTGACTGTTAATCCAATAAGTTTCTATTCTATCTAGACCCTCATGTTGTTGTCTTGTCATTGGAGCAAGACGATTGACTTACTTCCAACTGATCTGTTGCAGTCTTCCTCGAGGATTCAGGAGTTGTCATGTGCTTGGCTGGACCATCTTCGCCCAGCTTTTGCCACTCCTGGGGACTGCACAATGGGTGAGCTTGTTGGGCTTCTTGCCCTTTGCTTTGTCATACTTATTTCTCTCACGCTTATAGTCGCTGCGCTGGAATTGTTGCGGTAGCTGATGGTGTTGTTGTTGCAGGGCGGCTTGGTGCAATCCGACAGGAAGCGCCACTGGTCACTTTGCGTTTTCTGGCGCTCACATAGATGGAACGGACAGGCAAACTTTAGGTGCACTTCATTCACTTGAGCATCAGAGGCTGGACCACCTTTCGCTCGCTTAAAATGAAGCAGAGTGTCGTACCGTCACCATGGGAAACGCAGAAGGTCACATTCCCGCCACTTGACTCACTCCTTGGGGTTGCCGAATGGGTACGGCCGACAGAAGAAACCTTCACTTCAGGTCCAGTAGGAGTGAATGGAGCAACTGGCTGAGATTTAAAGAATTTCCTTCCTTGCAGATCCCAACGGAAGGAGTGCGAAAAATGTAGTCTAACACTTCAGCCAATTCACTGTCCATGAGCTCTGGGCCTTAACCAAGAAGTCCTGAAAGGCGTTCGAGCAGACCCTGGAGGCCTGAATGTCCTTGATTCCCATTGATGAGGTGGTTAGCCATGGCCTGGCTGATGTGAACAGCGGTAATGCTGTTCGTATCAGCTGATTCAGCGGCTTACGCATTTTTCTTTCGTGCGGCGCATGAAGCGTTTTCTGCTTTTCGGCAAGCAGCATTGTAGGACAGACCGCTTCGATACAGGCTTTTATGCCAAACTAATGTCAGATCGTCCAAAAGCAGGCTGATCTGCTCCGTTCAGGCAGCTGGAAACGTGTTGGAAAGCTGGCTTGCGTCATCGCCGCCACGTACATCGCGTGGAGCAATCCCGTTACTGCAATCTGGCGCAAGCATTTCAACGTATTTCACGGTGGACCTGCGACAGCTAGATACGTAACTGCTCTTGGCAGAGCTAGAGAGTCATCTCCTTGAGGAGGTTATGTTTGTGTTTCAGGCGTAGCAATGGCATAGCCCGACGAATACCTTCTCCATACGTCCAACCCACTTGATGGTTTGACAGGAGTCTAGATCCATTGATGATGTTGACCTTGATAGGTGTACTTTGGCTTGTTAGCATCTGCTGGAACATGCTGAAGTTTGTGGTGGTTGAAGCGAGAATCGTCGATTTCGCATTCAGCATCGAGGTGATTTGAGAGGATGGAATTGGTTTGTCACGCAGCATTGGACTCGAAAGCTGGTGTATGCGTCTTTAGCAATCTTCATGGTGGGAATAGGTGTGAGGGTAGCTGAAAGTATTTGTTTGTTAACAAAATGAACTTACGCTAAAAGCTAGTGTAAGATCTTTCGAGATTGTTTTGGTTTGAGAGAAAAGAAATTAATGAAGAGGATTAGAAAGCTATGAAAAAACTAATCAACGAGAGAGATCCACAATCAAGAGGATCGTAGATCTGAACTCCCGCGGGGAACTGTAAATGTGTAGAGTAGATTGCTAGTAGCAATTCTACTCTCTCCACGATCCCAAACGGAACGCGTTGGAGATTCGTCTAGCAATTTACTAGTAGCGTGGAATGCTCCACGCTGCTAAATATCTAGAGCATGCTTCTCATCAACTAGTATGCTAGCGTAGTCATTGAGAATTCTGTCTCCAATGACGTATTCGCGAGGACTACGTCATGAGTCGAACTCAGACCCTATCTAGGATCGGTCGGAATAAAGGCTAGAGCCGTGTATTGCAAAATTCTTGCAAGGGTGTTGTAAGTCAACAACATCATTCCATGATACCAACTTTTATTTTCGGAATGACAGGTACAGAGTACCAGAGTACCGGCCAATGGGTATCCAAAGTTCTCCCCTGGCTGCTCAACTTGCCATGGCATCCAATTTTGATGGCCTGCATGAAGCAACTTGCTTTGTGGATGATGTTCGTGTATTTGGCAACTCCTTGCAAGTTCAGTACAGGATTTTGGATGTTGTGTATTATTGGGGGAAACTGACAGACAAGACGTCCTCCTCCATCAGTCATGTCATCAGCACTGCTTCCGTTCACTGCCACACTGACGACTTTCTACCAGTCCACTCTGTGATCGCTCCGAGCGGACTAAGTATGGAGGTCAGTTCCATTGCCAGTGGCAAGGAAACAACAGATGCACTGGTTCTTCTTCAGCTACTCCAACACGAACCAGTGTACTTCAACAGAAGTCGTCTCTCCGCTGTTTGCCAGACAATTTCTTCCTGTCCTTACAAGATCCTTCATCTTCTCCCAAGTCTGTATGAAGCACTGCCACCAACAACTCACACGAATCTGTCCCCAATCAGTCATGTTACGGAGTGGGTACACGGACACACTGATGCCTTTCATTCCCGTTGACACCGTGGTCACCCCAAGTGGTCCAGTCTCCAAGTGAGTTTCAATCGTTGCTGGCAGGGCAGGAGATGCTCTAGTTCGTCTCCAAGTTATGCAGCACGAGAACAGTGTACTTCAGCAAAAGGCTTTACTTCGTGGCGTCCTCGAAAAGTGCCCCCTTCCCACTCATGCCACTCCGGCAAACATGTGGGAATGGGAAACCAAGGTTCGGAATGTTATCAATGGTCCTGGGTGGTCATACGAGTCTGTCACAGAACAAAGTATTGAAACGATTTGCATCAGCCAGTGCAGT
>CAICTM010001503.1:0-28039 GCA_903772945.1 Seminavis robusta
GCAGTTGAGCTCAGAAAACAAAACTCATACCTATTTGTTGTTTTCTCTGCTGTACTGCTGACGGCCGTGGAATTACCATTGTCGAGGTCGAACGAACGATCGGTCGCTCCGGAGAACAAGAAGAGGAGAGGCTACAACTACGGAGGAGACTGTTAACTCCAGCCCTACCAACTACCAACAGTCTGAACGGATCGTCGTCGAGTCATTGAACGGCGACAGTCAAACGGAGGAGGAGGCTACACAACAACACACAAGAGAGTGGATCCTACTACTGGATTCACCCCTCCATTGTTATTTCATAGTGTTTTGGTGGTGATTCCTTTGCTGGTACCCATTTTCCCGTGAAACAGTGCTTGTGGAGGTGGATTGAACAATATTCATAATGTTCGGTTGTGATGTATTCGTCATTAAGGATCCAATGCAAGATACCGGCAACGGAGTATAGCCAGCAAAGCGGAACCTGAGTTGTGTTGGGTACTGTTGACACTGTTGCCGATGTAACTGTACGGTACCGGCTACTGGCTGGATTAACACACTATCGGTTTTGGTGATGTTTTCGTCATATACGCAACTGCGCGCTAGTCTCAGTGCGATAACGGACCAACAGCCAATTCGGTACTGTTTGCCACCTGTCGTCGATGCGCTATACTCCGCCAGCCGGCTGCATGGCTGGCAATTCATAATGATATCCGGTTTGTGCATGGATTCGTCATAAGGATTCAATCAAGATACCGGCACCGGAGTGTAGCGAGCACAGGCCGGACGCTGAGTGTGTTTCAGTACTGTTGCCTACCACTGTTGCGTCGTGTAACTGTCCGGTAGCCGGCTACAATGGCTGGTTAACAACTATTCGGTTTGTGCATATTCGTCATAAATCCATGCGATCCTGGGTACCGGTTAACCATAGGAGCTAAGCCGAACTTTCGGTACTGTTGCCACTGTTCGTTGTGTAGCTATACTGCAGCCGCTACAATGGCGGATTCATAATGTTCGGTTTCGCTGGATTCGCTTCCCAAACACACAAAATCCAACATGCAAATACCGGCAACGGAGTGTGCCAGCAAAGCGGATCTGATGTGTTCGTACTGTTGTCCTTCGCGATGTAACTGTTACGGTAGAACTGTAGCGGCTACAAGGCTGGATTAACAATATTTGGTTTTGTGCATGTATTCTGTCACAAGGATCCAATGCAAGAGTACCGTGCTGCAGCGAGGAAATTGAACCTGAGTGTTTCGTCTTGCTGTACTGATCGATTGCTACTCTACGGTAGCGGCTACATGGCTGGATTGACATGTTCGAGTTGTGCATGGATTCGTCATAAGGATCCAATGAAAGTACCGGTAACGGAGTGTAGCCAGTAAAGCGGAACCTGAGTGCCACTGTCACGGATCGATGTAACTCTCTGCCTACGGTATCGTAGATTGGGTGTATTCGTCATATGGATCCAAGTAGCCAGCAAACTGAGGAAACAGGAGACGAATGCTGAAAAAAAGCCGAATTTATATGGGGGTAATACGGATTCCTATAAATATACTAGAGAATATAAATATAGGGTTAGGGTAAGACTCAGGGGGGAACATCGAAATTCCATAAATATACTGGAGAATATAAATATACGTTTATAAATATAATCGCGAACACACTTGTGGTTAGCTATCTACTAAGCTATGTGCTGGTACTGGTACCGGTACCGGCAACAATGGCATACATGTATTAGCACCGGTACCGGTAGGGTCAGCTACTCCAGTAAGGAATACAGGGGTAGACGAAATAAGTTTAGGTCCATTTTTAAAAATTAAGTTGCCATCGCTGAACTGCAATTGAGGCCGTCAAAGGCAATCTTTGCACTATGCCCGGCCTGGAATTCAAGCCCATTGGCTGTGAGCTGCGAGAAAGTGCTACCTGTACATGTAAAATACTGGTATGCTTTCCATGGTGTTCCTCCGATGCAACTCGCGACCTCTCCTACCGGTCTGGGCCCCTCGCCATGCACTCAAAATCAAAAAAGAGTGAAGCAGCTACGGGGAAACAATGTAGCAAACTCCACACGTTCTGGGGCAATGCGTTGACTGCTCCACATAAGAGCAGACATGCCGATAGTGATACATGTGTTCTGCAAGCCAGCTGCAAGGTTTTGTACCCACAAACGGATCAATAGTGATGTCCCCGGCCTTGTCGTCGCATTGCGGCCGCTCCGCATTCACCGTTGACTTTAGCTTGTACCGAACCTTGCCATTCCAAGTGTACCCTGGATACGCCTTGCCTGTTGAGTAGGTGACAGCGCGGCCCATACCAACCTTCAGCTCGGGGTTGCTGAACGTGATGTCTTCTCTCGCTGATGGAGTCGGCTCCATCACAAGTTCCGGCGTGTCTAGAGTAACATAGAGAGTCTGGCGCTGACCTGCGGCGACCTCTACTTGGGTGAAAGCTTTAGCCGGGATTCGTGTTGACAACCCTTGTCCCTGTCCCGTGACTCTTGTGTCGCAGACGGTTGTCCAGTCTTCGGTTTCGCTGGCTCTCGTTTTGACTTGAACTGTGTAGTTTGTTGACAGCCAGGTATGGATGTCCAGGCTAGTGATTAGCAAGTCTTCTTCTGCTGAAACTTCAAACATTATGCCATCCCAGCGGAAGGCGCCTTCAAAGTTACCAACCTCTGCGTAAAGGCTTGGACCCGGAGCTAGTGGTCAGTGCATGGGAGTGAAGTGAGGTGATGAACTTATCAAGAAGCGATGCCAGTTAGTTGGGCGAAACCCATGATTTCACTCACCATCGAAGGTTGTCGGCAGCAGGAGCTTGTCACAAAAATTGCAAGTCTGCTGGCAGCGAGATGCAACATCGATCAATTCACATAAGGAACCGAAGTCGTCGAAGTTCCTTGCCAGCCAGAAGCTTTGGGAGGAGCCGAATCGAATCAACGAGTGAGATTGGAAATGCAACAGCTGCGTGCGGAGTAAAATGTCGTACGTACCACGATTCTACCTCGGTGTCAGAAACGACAACATCACCGCCGGAATCTCGGCAGGTCGGGACAATCGCGGTTTCTTCAACCTCTTTAAAGCACCCCGAGACAACAAGAGAGTAGTCCTGTGTCGAAACCAAATCCTTGGCTTCAACGTGGATTGTGTACGTGTCGCCCTCGCGAGGGTCGTCCACGCGAATCCTTTCTGCGTTGTTCAGCGTGTCAGCCTGAGACAACCCGTTCGGAAAGATTCGCTTGGGATTATTGGTGCTGGTAACATACAAATCGAGGTCGTTCACAGTACACTGCATGCAAAAAGGGCTCACGATTGGGTCGGTCCTTGCATGTGCATGGTCAAGACGTTGAGGTCGTTTCGATTTCGTGTTTGCGCTGTATCTCTTCCCACCTTACTTACCATACGAGGGTGATACTGAGGGGTTCATTGCAGCTGTCCGTCTTGTCAATTTGGAGGACATATTCGTCCTTCCCATGATTTCCAATGGACTGTGCGTTCACGACCTTGGCGTTGAAGTTGTTCTTGCCAGCAATGGGGAGTGACTTGATCAATTCCACTCGACCAAACCCTTGATGAGCGTCGTATGCATGCGTCTCGCTGATGAGATTAGGTGCATCTTCAACCCCCAATAGTTCCTGAGCACCATTGATGAGGACAGCCTTGAGAAGGCTTGCCCTTGGATGGAAGCCCTCTGCCGGGTTTCTTCGCCCCTCTGCTAACCAACCTTCCATAAAGTACTGCCGAATAAGGGTCGCAGCCCCCGCGACCACAGGCGCGGCCATGCTTGTGCCAGATCGCAGCTCGAGTCCATCGGTATCATCACATTCGCCAACCTCGTCAGGATTGGCCTTGGCCGACTTCAAATAGATTCCTGGTGCACACACATCTGGCTTCATTCTCAAGTCAGCCGTGGGACCTCTACTGGAGAAGTTTGCTAGATAGTCAGGACCTTTCATGTGAACTGGGATACGTGGCTGTGTGGATTCTGTTGCACCCACTGGGAGTGCAGCAAAAAGTGTTCAGGCGCAGGCATGCGTTTTTGGACAGCAAATGTACCTTACGCTTTGCTCACTCACCTGCCAATGCATTTTTGCTAATTGCCGGGGTGCCCACCGTGTGAAGGCCGAGGTCTCCGAGATTCCCTAAGCATCCGACAACAAAGAGCAAAAGTTAGCGATGTACTCGCCTGGTCCAGGGTAGCAATGATGTCAATGGCCTTTACCTGCTGCAACCACAAGAAGGAAGTCAGGGTGCTTTGAGATGTAGGCATCCACGGCTTGATCCAAACTAGTGTAATAGTTTGTATCACTCCCCCAGGAAGCAGTGTGCACTCTGGCATTGACATCATATCCGGTTGAGAAAATGTCAAACACATTTGGAGGCAGTTGCAGAGTATTGTAGACAGAATTCCCAATATCAAAAAAAGCGATCTTGGCAGCTTTAGCCACCCCATTTTCACCATCATCAGACTCGGACCTTCCATCAACTGCTCTGTGCCCAGCAAGTGTTGCCGCTACGTGTGTCCCGTGGCCACCCGCGACGTCCTGCGAGTCGGCATAAGCAAGGTACTGTACCACTTTCCGGGGAGATGGATCGAAGGTCTAGTCACGCAGTTAGACCTCAGTATGGCCTGCGTTGATTGGTGGTGGGGTTCAACATGAACATACCTTAGATGTGTCTCTGGGTACAGACTTGAAAGATGGCCAGTGTTAACGCAATCCATGCCGGAAAGGACTGCAGTGAACATTGGTACTCACCTTATCTGGGTCCCAAAAGTAGCAATGGTCCACATCAAGCCCACTGTCAGATATTGCTACAATTTGATCTCTCCCATCAAGCCCGACTTCATGGAAGGGCTTGTCATCCTTGTCCCCGCTCTGGATGATGCCACTGGCGACTGAGTTTCGAGGCTTGACATGCAGCAACGCACCAATGAAGCAGACCTCGGCATGAAGAGCCAAATCAATCAAAAGAGAGTAAGAACACTGCTGGGGAAACTGACTTCTGGCATCATCGGGAAACGTGATTGTGGCGAAATCTTCTCCATCAGTGGGAACACTGAAGCCAACTTTGGACACCATTTCCATACACGATTCATCGGCAAACCCCTCGAGCCGACGGTGCAACCTTGGCTCACTATCATTGTGTCTAGTATTCCTCGATTGGAGGAACTCTTCAAGTCGGCGGCTCCTTCTGTCTTCATTCGTGAGACTTCCCAGGAGTGTCTCGCGAGTTAACTTGCTTCCTCCTCGGCAAAAGACAGCCTGAACGCCTTTTATCGGGGCCTCATGGTCTTCGAGGATGTCAAACAGACCCTGTTGCAACTTCATCTCTGGAAACATTGGGATCGATTGCATACCCCTGGGCAACTTCCTAACCTCTGACGGCAACGCTTCAAGTGCAAAGCAGGACATGTCTCGCCTATTGTACACGGTCTGTGTGTGGCAGTACGGTTTGACGACGAGAGGGCGTGAGCAAGCGTTGTTCAGTGCCCGTATGTGTACTTGTCCGCGTCAATCTTACAATCATCGTTTCACCCAACACCGCTGCAATATCCTTCTTCGCGTCTTCGCCTCGTTTTCCGATCACTGCATCGCAGATCAAGAATGAACTTGCCCCACTGTTTCCTACTACGCCTCGTTTCCTGACTCGATGGTTCTGATCATCTTCTTCCTCTTTCATTTCTGCCGACAGCCAAGCAGATTGTATTGATTCCTGCCATAACTCCTCGGTGGACTTTCCAAGAACTGACTTAGTGGATGCTGTGAATTCTAAGGCAGTCTCGGTCAAAAGAATGGAATTGAACTTCGCCAGAGACAACTGGGGATCTTGCTCGATGCCAACTGGAAATTTTAGGTCAGCGGCAGCGCCACACAACGCGATAGCCGATGCTAAAGATACTAAAGACAGACAGACTGTAGACATCATCAGGTTGGATTATAATGCAAAGAGCAAAAGAAAAATGGCGGAGGAAGGAGGACGCAGGAGCATCGGCAGTGGCTTTGGTTGATCATTCAACATGCTTTTTCACGTTCGGAACGGAATGGGACTCATTCGTGGATACTGATGTGTTACGAATTCTTATGGAGCGGACGCGCTGCCTTTGGTATCGTCTTGGCTCTTGTCTCCTCATGATCAGGTCGATGGTCGAGACGATTGCCTTCCTCATGATCATGGTCGATGGCCGAGACGATTGTGGAAGCATGAAGCCTTGTTGTTGTTCGTTGCGGTCCATACTAGTACCGGTGGTCGTCGACGCTTGCTGGCTGGGTCAATTGTTTTGTTGCTGTGCTGATTAAATCATTTGATTGAATCATTCATCATTCGTGATCGACTTCGCTTCAGCGTGGTGTGGGAGGCTCGTGAATGCGAATACTACTGGTGGTACATGTATGAGCCAGTCACGCCCTTGTGAAGTGACCACCACCAGTGCACCGCACCTGATCGACATTCAAATCTAGCCACCGTAGCTGCTTGCTAGCTATGCATTTACGACACGCTAGATAGCTCTACCGTACCTGGTACAAGCCTTTGTATGCGTTTATGCTACACGGAACTATCTGCGCTTCTTGCCTTGAGGTTTCTGTCGACCAACATCGTTTGATTTCCCCTGACCTCGCTTTTGCTTTTGCTCTAAACGTCTCCTATCTTCTTTCTTCATGTTTTTGATCTTCATGTTTTGCTTCTTTTCGCGTTCCTTCTTGATTTCAACAGCTGATTTGACGGCGCCTTGCTTGCCCTTTGCTTCTCTACTGTTGTACTGCTCACTGGTCGATGGGCCTTCAGAAGAATCGAAGACACCGGTTCTACCGATGCTGCGATTCGTCTTCTTCTGCCACTTGGCATATAGTTCCCCAAGCTTCATTTTTTCGGTCGCCACTAGCTGACCACTTTCGAGCCTCGTTTTCTTGCTTTTGCTCTCGCCCCGCAACTCGTCGCCGACTGTGGTCTGTACATACTTTCGCTTTGACTTGTCCCACCGAGTCATCCTTTGCTTTTGAACCAACTCTTCGTTTTCGTCTCCGACGACGTCAAGCATGGCTTCTTCAATCCTGAAAGCGGCACCGATAATACCTTTCATCCCTGCACTAGGCTGCATCGCTGCTTCAATCTTGCGAGCCCTGTGAGCTTCTTCAGTGTTGGACGTCAGGTCGTTGTCAATGTAGAATGCTGGATCGCGAAAGTCTGTTTGCTGTTTTTTCGGTTTGTTGCTAGTAATACTCGTGGGAGCCTCAGCATTCGAAGTGTTTCCCCCAGATTTCTTGGCCTTTGCTAGCTTTCGTCTCTCCGCCTTGGACAAAAATTTCTTCGGACGACGGATTTCTGGAGTAGAGCCACTCGCCTGGTCAACCTTGTTGCTGCTTTTGTCAACACTCTTTCCACCTGCATCGGATGCGTCCTTATGTTCCGATTCGGCGGGCTCCTCCTCGTCTTGGTTCAGCTTTTGTGCTGTCGAGCTGCCTGCAACAACAAGTGCTGTCCCTTTGCTTCTGACAGTTTTCATCTGACGTCGCATATTCTTCATTGCAAACAGCGCGGCCGTTGAATTGTTTTTCTTGGTATTTGTCGTGCGCCCTCTGTCCACCTGACTGGCAACACCAACATCCTTTCCAACACCAGTGGCGAACGCCTCAAAGACAGTCTCTTTGGGCCGAAATGCAGCAATCTCCTGCAACATGCTCTCATGGTCGTGAAAATTGCTCAAGGTTTGTTCCTTATCCTCGTCGTCTGCGCCTTTAACAGTAGCAAGATACACCTTTTCTTCTGTATCTCGCAATAGAGGGTGGGTGGGAATCCTCCCCTGCCCAATCCGCTGCCCCGACTCCAGGCGCGCTCCTTCCATAATGGCCTTGGCGCGTCGAACGCCATCTTTGGACGCCTCCGGCCGTGTTCTCCGGTACTGTTTCATAGCATTGTTGCATACTCTGGCGAGTGATTGTAACGACTCCGTTTCCAACGACCCAGCCAATTCCGAATTGATGATACGATGGACGTTCTCAACTTCCTGCGTCAGAATGGAAACCGGCAGTGATCCATAATGCACCATTTCAGGAGTCATTTCCTGCAGTGAATACGATAGATTGTCGTTTCCTTCCGGGGCGTTCATTGGTTTTCTCCCAAGAAACAGATGTAAATCGACCATGTAGGGCATTTCTTCCGGGTCCACTAGACCCCAGCAGAATCCAATTCTCCCTGCTCTGGCTGCCCGTCCACTCCTGTGCACAAACAATTTCGCCTCGGGTGGGAAATGATAATGAATAACCTTCCGAACGAGACAAGTAAAAAGCAAACAAAAAAGCAAATTGGTCGTGTGAGCGGTTACGCTGCACGGCGAACCACCACAGAAAGCGAACCAAAGTGCACATACATGATCAATTAAAGGAACATCAATCCCTCTTGCCGCCACATCCGTAACCACCAACACACTCTTCTTCCCCGATCGAAATGCCGATAGGTTTGCTTTTCTGGCATCTTGGTCCAGCGTTCCGTAGATAAGAGTACTTGAAATCCCTGATGCTTGCAACAGACAGTGTATGTACTCGACATGGTGTCGTGTCGCGGCAAAGATAATGGTCAATCCAGTCCGTAAGGCATCGTTGGTTTCCAGATCTTCTTGTATCTGATGCAATACATGCATTAGTGCAGCATCCTTTTCGGAACTCCGACAAGCCAAAAAGGCAATTCGAAGCTCTTCGCTGACACTACATTCGGTGTCCAATCGGACCACTTGCGGGTCGGTACAAAAGCCCGACTTTGTGAATTCCACGAGCACTTTGGGCATGGTGGCACTGAGAATGATCTTTTGGCAGTTTTCGGGCATGGTCCTTCCAATTTGTCGAATCTGTTGTGAAAATCCCATTTCCATACATCGATCTCCTTCGTCCAAGATGCACATTTGACAGTTGGTCAAATCAAAGTCTGGAATTTCCGTCAAGTGGTGTGCCAAACGTCCCGGAGTCGCCACAATAATGTCTGGTTTGGAAGCCAGCATGTCAAACTGTTTTTCCATTCCTTCTCCACCATGAATGCCCACTGCACGAAGGTCGGCAAAATGTGCCAATTTGTGGAGCACTTTTAGGGTTTGCATGCTGAGTTCCCGCGTAGGTGATAAGATGACGGCGCGACAGGAGGATTGTTGCGGTGCTTGTTGATGCCGACTGGCATTTAACTTTAATAGTTTCTCCAATAAGGGCACCAAAAAGGCAATGGTCTTGCCACTGCCAGTTCTGGCCTGAAACATGCATCATCAATCAACAATAAGACAAGCAATCAGTGAAGAGATGAGCAAAAAAGAAAGGTCATCTCTGCATACACTGTAGCACCACTCACCATGACACATGCATCAGCACCAGTCAGAATCACAGGCAATGCTTTTCTCTGGACTGGCGTGGGCATCTATGTGCAAGGGTGACACAGTACGTGAGAATTTGAAAGAAAACAAAAGTTACATTTGATCTCATACAGTACAATTGGTTGATTTTCCTACTCACCCGAAAGCCCATTCGAACAATCCCATGGAACACCGGTTCCGAGAGACCCAAGGCTTTGAATCCATTGCTTGCAGACCCTCCCGATCCCTTCTTCTTGCCACCAGAGTCTCCTGTCATCTTGATTGTCGAACTTTCAAGAAAAAAGTGAACGGAACGAAAATGGTTGGAGGCAGAGGTGATGAGTTTAGTCGCGAATGAATCCATGACTAAGAGAGAAAGAAGCCAAGAGAGCTGTTAAAACCTTTAGAAGGTTATTGTGCTTACCACTTTACTAAAATCACTTGCACAACAACCGACGTTCATGGCCCTCAACAATTCAAGCAACTGCCGCCTCGATCAACTTGCCGTCTGTAGTGCTAACAATAGAAAGCTTGAAAGGTGTGTCGCTGTTGAGAAAGATGTCGTAGAGACCGCAACCTGAAATATACCTTGATGTAGTAGTACCTCACTCTTTGTGTTTCTCTCCCTCTCTCTGTCAGCTCGTTATCAGATACCTTTCTTACGTACCAAAGTAAATCAAGATGGACGCCGAGAAAGTTGCCGAGTTGCGTAAGAAGCGTCAGTTCAAGAAGTTCACCTTCCGTGGTATTGAGCTTGAACAGCTCTTGGACTTGACCAATGATGAGTTGATGGATCTGGTCACCGCACGTGCTCGTCGTCGCATGTCCCGTGGACTCAAGCGAAAGCCCATGGCACTCATCAAGCGTCTGCGACAGGCCAAGAAGGAGGCACCTCCAGGCGAAAAACCACGTGGTATCAAGACCCATCTCCGAAACATGGTCATTGTCCCGGAAATGATCGGATCCATCATTGGTATCTACAATGGAAAAATGTTCTGTGGTGTGGAAATGAAACCCGAAATGATCGGAATGTACCTTGGAGAATTCGCTATTACATACAAACCCGTCAGGCACGGACGACCTGGAGTTTCGGCCGCTCATCAAACTCGTTTCATTCCTCTCTAGAAAAGCAAACAAAAAGTCAAACCAGTGCAAGGGCTCTCTTTTCCTCCCACTCACTGCAGCAAGCAACCTCCCAAAACAGATATTCTAAGCACGTAATAGTACCTCCTTTCCTTGCTCGCTTGACAAGGGGTCAATGCTGTTGTACCTAGCTAGAACTAGAAATAGGGTCGTCAACGCAACCAATTTTAAAATCTGAACAGATAAGAGGCCAAGGCAGGCTATCCAAGGCTTACAGGTAGCAGCTCCTTTTACATGCTGACTAGATAAGGTCCAGTTCTGTTGTACCGCCTCTATCCTGCAGGCAATGGAAACAATGAAACTGTACGCTGTTTTCACCGAAGCTTGGCAGCCCAGGTAGTCTGGTCAACACCGTGGCTCGAGCTCTTGGAACGACGATGTTACAATAGTCTAGCTGTTACAATCTTGTGGCTCATTCTGAGAGAGCGGAGCGAGCTGGATGACAATGCTCCGCTCCGAGGTCTGAACGACGCAGCGTTGGCCCGTGGGCTCTCAATGACATGAACGATTCAATCGAAGAAAGTGCCATCCGAAATTTCATGGGGCTGTGTGTCTTGCTAGCTACTAGCTAGGTTAGAACAAGCTCTCAAATGGAGAGCCAGCTCTAACCATGTATTAGCTCGAAGCACAATGCATCGTGTAAAGAGGATGTGGCTCTCAAAAGCATGCGGTTCTATCTCCAGGTGCAAGGAGCTCCAGCATGGCTTCTTTGTTGGAGAAGCCCGACCGAGACATCTCAAGCCATCAGTGCTACCGCTACGCTGTCTGTGACATACACGTCGAGACCTGCGAGGGGACGAAGCCCAATCTTACAGCAGGAAAAACGAGAGGACTGATTCGCACAAGGGATCGTGACCTATGTTCGGCGTGAGTAGATGCTTGTCAACTGGCTTGGAGTGAAGGTTGGTTCTTATAGCCCATTGGTATGTATACGACTCCCCACAAACACATGACACAAAAGTTATGAACTACAATCCATAGTTGATTTCTTGGGCTCCAACAGCTTCAAAACTCTGCCTGCGTCGAGATGTTGCCACCACCCCGTGCTTCTGCTTCCTCGTTACCAGGGGTGGGCTCGACAACTCTTCGCGGTGATGCATCACTGCCTCCAACAGATCCAGATGAATCATTCAAGTTCAAATGACCAAGAATTTCCTTGGCTTGGTATTCGATTGTGCACATCGGATCAGGCTGGTCCTTGTCTTGAATGGCTTGATCAGATCCACAACAGTAGCTGGGATCTATGACCAATCTTTCCGAATGCGACTTCTGCTTTGTGGACTTGGTCGCCGTTCCTTGCTTCTTGTCGGCGGCCCCCTTCTTCGACGATGTTTTCTGTTTCTTTTTAGTTTCTACTCCTTCGCTCGATTTGCCATGCGCCTGGTTGACACCACAGCTTGGCGCCTGGTTGACACCACAGTTTTGAACCCAGCCTGGCTCGTAGCAGAATGGGAGAACATCTACGCACACAGTGTCAAAGGTGCTTGCCCATCCATCGCATCCATCTTCCTGGCAGGAATGGCAGGGCGCATGAAGCTTCTCCAATGAGGCAGCCACTCCATTGGTCGATGTGGACTTCTTCGCAGATGCAACGGGGGATTTTTTGGATGAAAATGTAGTGTCAAAACTCAGCGTTCCCTTGAACAGCTTGTCCCTTGCAGCCAGGACTAGAGACTCGAGCATCGGGGCAGTATGATGTCTGTCGTCTTTATTTTCCTGAGAAACACGGTAGACGGCCTTCGGTGATGAAGTACGTGATATGGTAACTCCGCTTTTCTCAAACACCGGAATTTCGACTTCACTGTTCAGATTCTCCCAGAATTGCAGGTTCGCCAAGCACTCCTCCTTTGCCTTTTCTGACTTGATCCACTCAGGAGAGTCGGGCTTCACATTTGCACTTACGAGTTCCTGGTGCTGTCTCATCGCCTTGATGTATGTTTCTCTTGCCTTCAGCTCTTTCTCGCCAACATAACAAACATCCTGAGGATCGCCACTCAGAGCAGGGGGTACAGCGGAGATGCTCTTAGGGGATGCAAGAGACGTTCCGCTCAGCACTCTTGGCGTCTCGGCTTGTGGACCGGCATTGAATTCTTCCCTCATTCGTTCCCAATACTCAATCTTTGCAAACCGTTCCTGCAAGATCTGTTGAGACTTCACAACTTCAGGCGATGTTGGACTCATTCCCGACGAGAGGAGAGCCTGATTTTCTTGCAGAGCCTTGATGTAAGCTTCTCTTGCCCTCAGTTCCTGTGCTGCAATGCTTTCTTCTGTCATCAGTTCTTCTGTCATGTTGCCCTCTGTCTCGCCCTCTTTCCATCCATCATTGTGGAAAGATGTCACACGAGTCTTTACCTTATGGGGTGACTCAACCTTGCTGCCGTTGTCAGATGCGACAATATCATCAATGACGCTGGTTCCAGATTCGCCGATCTCACCGTTCTTGCCTTTTTTGTCACCAATCTCATCGTTCTTGTCCTTGTTATCCTCAGATGCACCAATCTCATCCTTTCTGTCACCGCCAGTAGCAGCATTCAAGTCTGTGTTCCCAGCAGCATCTTGTAGCTTCTGAACAGCATCATCCAATGTTTTGACAAGGTCTGTCACCTCTGATGAGGCGCTACCTTCACCTGTAGTCATATCAGAATGAGGAGACGGAGCCTTTGTTCTGCTGTGCTTGCTCTTAATCAAGCTGAAGGTCTTCTTGAATTTTGGTCCCCACTTTGCTTTATGTCTGCTAGATGATCTCCTAGTTTCCGATCCATTCTTACTGTCATTGGCAGATCCCGCAGCCCTCGAAGCATTCGATACAGCAAGCGGGTCATCGGTACCTGCTTCTGGACTTGATGCCTCCTCACCACTAGTGGCAACCTTCCGGTTGCCTTCTGATGAGTCTTCCTCTATCAAGTCGAATGTCCTCATCATGCGAATGGATTTCTCCAGACGGTTCGCAAACTCAGTCAAGGATTCACCACCGGGGCGTGTTGAACTCTCAGACTCTCCGATATTGCCCTGTTCGCTGCCGCCGTCAGTGCCAGTGGGCTTCGACTTGATGGAGGGGTTGCTCGATACTGTAGGACGGTTGGCTTTCAGGGCTAATGCACGAGCTTGCAGGGTGGTACGAAACAAAGATTCACGCATCGCCAAACTGGGATCAAGCGCATCTTCATTTGGATTGGACAGAGCTTCAATCTCTCCATTGTCTTCTTTGTTGACTTGCTCCAGCATTGTAAGAGCATTGCCACCCTGCATTGGTTGAATGCAAAATAGGAAACCTTTTGAGGATTTGTAAAGAAACATCAGGTCCAATATAGGTGTATAACTTACTGATGGTGCATCCCTCTCTTCGGCTCCTTCTCTATCCATCTCTTCAGCTCCTTCTCTATCGTTTTCCGTCGTAGGCTCTCGCTGCTCCTCGGGTTGCCGAGAGTCTTCTTCAACGTCCTTTTCGAGGAATGATAGATAAACAAAGAAAATACCATGAGATTCAATTCTTAGGCGATAGCCGCTAAGCGCAACACACAAATTAGCCTCACCTTGATGTCCTCGTCGAAGAACTTCTTTCTGCGTCCAAGGGACGGTAACCAATGTGGCGATTTTCTAGAGTCTCTTTTCTTGAAGGAACTGGATCGTTTTTTGGGAGATAGTGCCGGTTCCTCTTCCATTTGCTCCAGCTTGTCTTGCATGTCTTGCAACTCTTGCAACCTTGACTTGCTTCCCTCCAGGACCTTCCTGAAAGCCGAGAGCTCTCGTCGAATTCCACTTCGAACCTTTGTTGAAAAACTTCCACCACTAGGACGGGTGCTTGGTTGTTCCTTTTCCAACTCTAGCTGCTTGGTGACGATTGTCGCCGTTTCTATCTCATTTTGCATCTCCTGTAAACTCATGGTGCAAACAACGTATTGACTAAGGATATCTTATCTTTCGTCGCATGTGAATGGGGCTTGGTTTGTTGATCTACATGTACCTCTTTATTGTTGGAAGCTCGTTGAGAAAAGAAACTGTTGGAGGGAGAAAAGGATCACTTTTTGCCAAAGTGCATGCACGACTCAATGTCACGGCTATGTCACAATCCCAGAGGCGACGAGTCAGCGATCTCGGCCTTGGTATCCCGAGAAGATGAGCGAAGAAGAGAGTGAGGGGAACCATCGATACTCTCAGCTAGCATGAGATTGGATTCAAATGGCGCACCTGATAACAATCCACAATCCTCTCGCATTGTTTATCAATGATTCGATGCTAACGTTTTAGTTGCGTGGTACCGCCGGCACCCGCTCTAGGCACCGGTACTACCGTACGAGCGACCTGGCTACGAGGCAAACAGCCACAAGTGGAGCAGATCGAAGCTTGTAATCCGTTTAGCTCGTTGTTATCTACAGTGTTGCTCGTTGCTATCTACAGTTGCTCTATTCTGGTGTTTCTACTCTGCGACTGGCTGCTGTTTTCCCTGGAAGCCACTCGTCCATCAGTCTCTATAGAAACCAATTGCCTCAAGTACTCTGTAGAATCCACAATCGGCAAGCAAACCCTGCTGCCGATACTTCGTCAGCTGTACTACGAGGTACTAGCTAGTAGCCAGCTATTTCCAAGGTATCAAAATCTAATGGAGGCTCCAGCCACCATAGAAGTTGAAGCCCACCCTCCCTGGGCCACTTGGTACCGGTGGTCCGAACAGGTTCCGACCACGGATTTCAAGCAAACGGTCAAAAACGCGACGTCAGCAGATCTTTTAGTCCAACGAGTCAAAGATCCAATGTGTCACTTTCTCCGGATCCATCATCACGCAAGATCTGGGTGCGGAGTTGCACGGCCTCCGCCGGTCCACTGATAATCACAGAAAAACATCTGCCCCAGATACTACCCAGCTCCCCTCCGATCCAGTAGCTCAATTCATCATCAAATGAAGACCTCCGCCATGTTCTCTACCGCTCTCTTTGCTGTCTCTTCTACGGCTGCCAGTGCCTTTGCACCTCGATCTGGCCTCGCTTTCAAGCATGCAGCCACCCGTGCCTATTCTCGTTCCAGCATCGCTATGATGGCTGGAAATCCCAAAGGTTCGTACCAAAAATTAATTGTATCTGGATTCATTCAATCCATGCGGCTTGTCTTGATAAAAAGTTCTGATCAACATGCTTGTTTCTTTGTTACCATACGGCAGTTTACTTTGACATGGAAGTTGGAGGAGAAGAAGTTGGACGAATCACTTTTGAACTTCGAGCTGATGTTGCTCCCAAGACCGCAGAAAACTTCAGGGCCCTCTGCACTGGAGAACAAGGATTTGGGTATCAAGGAAGTTCCTTCCATCGTGTGATTCCACAGGCAAGTGAAGTGGCAGATTTTTCTCAGTTTTGAAAAAGTTGACAACTTGCTTGGCTGACCGTCTTGGTTCATTGCTTTTTCTTTTTGCCATGGTTCTTTCAGTTCATGTGCCAAGGTTAGTTTGTTTCCTTTAATGTGTGCCTTGGTGTATCATGGCAATGACCGTTTTTGAAAGCTTTCTCACCATGTACATGTATCTGGGGCTCTGTTTGGTCTTTGCAGGAGGCGATTTTACAAATCACAATGGAACTGGTAGGTTTCTCCAAACGTTCATTGGACAGCAAATTCATGCCTTTTTTGCTCCTATGAATACAATCTCTAACATGATGATATCCAAAACACTGCTCCAGGTGGTAAATCCATTTATGGCGAGAAGTTCGAGGACGAAAACTTTGACCTGAAGCACGAGGGAAGGGGAATCCTTTCAATGGCAAATGCTGGTCCTGTATGTTTAATACCTGTCAATCACCTGTGCTGGAAATTTAACTGTATGTTGATCACTGACCCTTGCATTGCGAATTCCACCGTTTCAGGGTACCAATGGAAGCCAATTCTTTATCTGCACCGTTGATACTCCTTGGCTAGATGGACGACACGTGGTCTTTGGAAAAGTTGTTGGTATGTAACAGATTACGCGTACCTCTGATGTTTGCTTGTTTTTGGGGGATTGTAAATCTCAACTCAGGCTCAATCTTCCTTTGAAGATGGACTTGATGTCGTCGACAAGATCGAATCTGTAGGCTCACAAAGTGGAGCCACTGCAGCACCCGTTACGATCAAAGAAAGCGGAGAGATTCTTGACTAAGGCACAGCTCTCAATGAGCGAACTGCTGGTACACAGAAGCATTGTTCGTGCCAAGCCGTCTTCGCTTGGCGATAGCCTTGGTTGGGCTCGTCCAGATGATTAGCCAAGCAATAGTGCAGTAATCTAGTACCTACCGTAGCTAGCTAGTGTTAGTCTTTCTTCTCTGAAACTTCCCGGTGACTCCAGAAGACACCGACTCCGGCGAAGTTGTCGCAAATCCCAACAGGGCATCAGCTATCAACTCTAAATCTGATCCATTGGTTGCCATAAGGTCAAGCTTCCGAATTGGGACAAAAGATGGTCCAATATTGAGCATTCTGGGACATCAATCATACCATACCGGTACCCCATAAATGCTCCACCACGGCCGCCCCCGTCTTGTCGCACTTCTTTTGGGTAGACTCGGCCGTACGGTAGTTTCCTTTTCCTTGTACGACAAGCCATTGGCAAGTCACACAAGGCTTCACTCGCAGCACTGAGACTCGTATTGATTTGGAAAACACAGTCGCGGAACTTTCTTTTAGCTGGCGAAGATTCTCACAAGAAACCAATAAAGTGGCTGTCAATCTCCTTTGGAAATCGTGATTCAAACAGTGTGCTCCATCCTACAAATTGCATGTACCGGTACATTGAAGGCAGGCTATCGTACTCGTACCAATGCCTCCAACTCACTGTATCACTGAACGAACATCCGCGCTTAGCGCTCCTCATTACTGCTGTACTAGGAAGTATTGACATTGAAAACATAATGCCAAGGCTCCCAACACCATTGAGAACACTTTTTCTACGGTGCGACATTCCACTATATCATTGTCAAAAATCCTACTGAATGAAAGGATCGTCAACATTCAACCACAAGCTCAACAACCTATTTTCTTACGTGCAGATATCAAGCAATACCCAAGTATACCAAGTACTAGCTAGCTAGTAGGGCTTAAAAGTCCAGATCTTCCAGCATAAAAACTTGTTCTTCGGGAGCTCCAGCGATTTGATCAGGCTTTGAATTCTCTTTGTCCTCTTCAATCACCAAAATACCCGGAACATTGTCGAAGTCAACTTTTGAGGCTCCCCCCTTCTGCACAATGTTCCCAGTTTTGTCCAAAACGACGTAGAAAGGAACAGACTTGAACCCCAAAACCTTCTTTGCAGTTTCTTTGTCGTTTGGTGCCATAAAGTAGTGGGCAATGTGACTCCATCGTGGATCGTTATCTTTCTCAATAATCTCCCTCGCTCCATCCAACTGATCACAACAGATCGAAATGAATTTGATCTCATTATATTGAGGATCTTGAGCCAATTTGTCGAGTTTATCCAGAGCATCAGGACAGCGAGTGCATCTAGTAGTCCAAAAGTCTGAGGCGCCACGGCGCCACCAATGACGCAAACAAGTTAGAAATCAGCAGATTGCAACGAACGAAGCACCAGCCAGAATAAGCACGTACCAATAATGGTGTTTCGTCCACTGACAACATCAGTGGTAGTGTGCGCCTCAGCCGAGGTCAAGCATCGAAGAGGAAGATCAGGGAGCGCCATGGTTTGGTTAGAAAGGATACTGGTACCTGGTACCAATACACAGCAGATTGACGGCTGCGTTTGAAAGGGAGCCTTTTTCGGAGAAACTTCGACTTCGCGCCAAAAACAATTTCGCGCCTTGAATTAAAATCCGTCAGAGCTGTAAATATATCGTGTGCTGCAGTTGATCAAATCACCTTTCTCTCAGGAAGACGACGGCACCATGGTGGTACCGGGTTCGGTACAACCAACTAGCTAGAGCATCATATCGGAGTTGCGGGGAATTTGACAACTGGTACTAATGTCCTGATGAAACTTTGTCTTGTGCCTGGACCTCTGTGGAAATAGGGTCATTTCCAGTCGTGAAACGAATTTTAGTCGTGTCAACGCATGTTCAACTGCACGCATGCACGTCTCCTATTCCATGTTTAGAAATAGGAGACGAGTCCCGTCTCCTATTTGAAATAGGAGACGTCTCCTATTTTCGAAAATGAAATAGGAGATCGACTTAACAAATAGGAGGTCGACTAACAAAATAGGAGACGTCTCCTATTTTCGACATAACTCTTCTAGTGGAGACCCCTAATGCCATACCACGCGTAATCCAATGCTCCAAGCTACACTATAAAACAAGCCACACAGCACTAACAGCAGCACACTAGCTAGTAGCAAGAGGAACAATAGGATGTTGGACGACGATGCGGGTGGTGATTCTGATGGAGATATCTCTGTGGAGATTGTGTATACTGCCAAAGAGATGCTGAAAGAGGGGCTCTTGTTTGCTGGAGTTTCCAAGAAGAAGATGAGGAAGCACAAGAATGCAACCAATCGTCAAACCTTCATTGACCGATATGGGTCAAGTCCTGAAGTTGTGTGCCACATTTGGGAAGATCTTCAACTTGCTCCAGATGAGAATGATCGTGTTTTCGGCCGGAAGCTTAAGATCCTTTACTTCCTTCATGCAATGCACTTTCTCAAACGATATGAGGAAGAATCGGAACGTGCCCTCTCCACGGGTTGGAGTCGGGACACTTGCCGAGATTGGGGTTGGTATTATGTGGAGAAGATACAAGCTTTAAAGAAGGTCAAGATCGTGTGGCCGGAAAAATACAACAATTTATCTACTCCAAGGTGGGCTCTCACTGTGGAGGGCACTCATTGTTGGATATACGAACCTGGTCATCCAGAGTTTTCTATGGATTCTGAGTTCTTTTCCCACAAATACAACAAAGCAGGGGTGAATTATGAGATTGGCATTGACATGGAATCAAGCAAAGTTATTTGGCTGAATGGCCTATACAAGGCTGGAGAGAACGATCAAATCACATTCCGCAACCGAGGTTTGAGGGCAAAGATGGAAGAAATGGGTGTGGTTGGCATTGCTGACGGTGGCTACTATGCTCAAGAAGATTTCCACCTTCTCTCGACCTACAATGCAGCTGATGAGCCTCTCCTAAGAAAATTCAAAAGGAGAGCATTGCGTCGGCACGAGAAATTCAACGGCATGACGAAGACGTTTGGCTGCCTCTCGAAGAGGTTTCGCCATCCGGTGGAGAAGTTTCCTTGCTGTTTTGAGGCTGTGTCGGTGATCTGCCAGTATCAGCTTGATCACGGTCGTCCCCTCTTTAATATCCTTGTTGAGGGGATGTAGCTCGCTTAAACTATTGTCCCTAGTTTCATTTATCCGAAGCTAGTTCCGCTTTCACGTTAGCTGACAATCAACCACTGTGGATGCAACATTTTATCTAGTTATGTGACTACCAGCTCCTATCTCGTTCATCGTCATCATCATCATCTAATGAGCGTTTTTTGTTCAAATCCCCCGTACGAACGAAGTTCTTCATCGAGCCAAGCAATTCATCGGCAGCATCTTCCAATTTCTGAACAGGATCATCGTCATCGTCCATGTCATCAAGCAGCGCCTCGTCATCCGAGTCGTCTTGTTCTAGATCCATTCCTGCTGCTGTTGCTCCCTCCGCCGTAGATGTGTTTTTGCTACTGCTGCCCATCACTGCGCGTCCCAAGGAAGATAATCCTCCAATAGCAGTGCACTACGCTAAAAGCTAGTGTAAAGATCTTTCGAGTGTTTTGAGTTTGAGAGAATGAAAGTTATGAGAGGATTAGAAAATGGAGGATTAGAAAGCTATAAAAAACTAATCAACGAGGTGAAGAGGGGCGGGAGGAGTAATCAACAATCAAAGGATTGTAGATCTGATCTCCCGCGGGATACTGTAGATTGTGATAGAGTAGGTTTTGTTAGTAATCCTACGTCTTTACACGATCCTAAAACGGACGCGTGGAAGATCAGTCTAGTTTATCTGTAGCGTGGAGTACTACACGCTGGCTAAATCTCTTGCGCGATGTTTCATCATCAATCTAGTATGACTAGAGCGGTCATTGAGAATTCTGTCTCTAATGACTATTCGCGCAGGACTATGTCATGAGTCGAAATCAGACCCTCTATGATCGAGTCGCGAGTAGGTGAAGAGCGTGTATTTGCTTCGCCCCTGACAGGGTACGGGAAGGCACGCATCAGTCGGAGGAGCTCATGAATTAAGTGCAGGGGCCTCTCCGGGAGGAGTGATTGTGCGTCGTCTAGATGGCATCTACAGGGTCAGGCTTGTTGGGTGTAAATACTTATGTTCCAGTTCTGGAGGACTGTGCGCTATTGGCGTAGTTATGTCGAGCGTACGGTGCCTTGTTTTGCTCGGTCTGCGTTGTGGACCTTGTGCGGTGGCGGACCGTTTTACGGTTCTGACCGTGTCATCTGTGTCGTTGACTGGTTGTGATGAGGGACGTTTGCCGTGTTTCTCCTTATTGTGTTTTTCTGGATAAGGTGTTGGCGACGGTTCTTAATGTATTTCCGGTTTGTTTTGACACGGATGTGGTGAATATTGTCACGATTGACGCGCACGAACTTGCGACGAAGTCCATTTTCATCCCGGAGAGTCTTCTCGACCTCTACGCAGGACTCACGTTCTCTTGTCCATGACGACCGGTCAGGGATACTGGGTAACCCACGTCTTGTTCATAACGATGGTTACTACGTCTGCTGTCTTTGAGCATCCCTTGGTAGTTCATTTGTCCAATGAATCTACGAAGTTACTGCCTGTTGGTAGGAAGATCGATAGCTGGATCGCATTTGTTATCCTTTTAGTTAGGAGTTGGCTTCCTTCTAGAGAAGTCCAATTGTCTAGTTACTCAAGTTCTCCTCTTCGAGGAGACCTGGTAGTGGTGATTTCATCCCTGCTTTTTGGAGTCTTTTGGGAAAGGTCATCCTACTATCCAACGCGATCTGCGAGATAGACGTCCGTTAGGTGAGTTTGATTCATCAGTATGCGACGGACATTTCTATAGTAGCTGCTGTTTCTCTTCTTTGGAGAGATGTCGGACTATTACATAGGCCATTGGCAACCTCTTGGTACTCGTGCTTTCCCTTCGGGAGTGCCATGGTATAGTGTTGCTTCGATTGAGTTGACAGCTCGATGTGGTAGTGTCGCTTGTTCAGGTCTAGACTTGTATCGCACTTGAATCCATCCGGGTTCAAGAGCATGTCCTGTGTTTTTGGGGTAGGATAAGGGTTCCGCTTGATCCGTTTTGTTTCGGTTCCCGAAATTCCGAGATGAATCGTTCAGATCCCTCTTTCTTGGAATGATAAAAGTTGGTGCCTCCCACTTGGAACGATTCACCTTCTTGGTGCCTCCTGTCTTCGCGATAGACGTTCACCTCCTTCTTAAGAGTTTTGGTATTGACACGTGGAATAGAATAAGCCCTAGCGTGATAAGGTTTAGCATCAGGGATAATTTCTACTTCGTAGTCATCAATCTGCCACTTTCCTAAAAAACCATCGAAGGCATGGAGCTGTTCTTCTCTTCCTGTTTAACAGATCTTGACTTTGGCAAACTGCCTTAAATCAGCTTGTTCGTATTTCGACATCCAGAATCTTCTTGAGACTATCTGCACTGATCGATGAGACGCAGAATCGAAATGGAAAAAGTTCTCCTCTTCATGTTATTGTGCCTATCTTTGAGGAAATAATGCTGCAACGTCCCATTATGACATGGTAGTGAAATACGAATTGAACTAATGCAGAGAGATATTCGACCATGAATCATGTCATACGCCCCCAACTCTTGGTGACGTGTAAACCCATTCGATAATTCTATCTTCGTGGAACTTCAGAGTATCAGTGATGCCCTTCACTTCGGTCGCTGGTTTCTAATTCTTATCTGCAGGTAGTCCTTAATGCTTGGACGCCCAAGCCCATGGTAATCTTGATGAGGTTGGAGCAATAAAGTTCCGGATGCTCTCTGTATACCAGCAAGCAACAGGAGTGTACACGGGTTTGGTTTCCCTTTGTCTCTCTGTTAATCTAACATAGAACGATAGTGTTTAGGTCTCTTGTCGTGCGACGTTACGAGTGTGGTGGCCAGGACAAAGGTTAACAGATGCTAACAGATCATCAGAGTCTAGTTAGTGCAGCTTACAGCAATTATCTAATTTGCCGTAGACTTCTATAGTTGCAAAAAATTCTTGTTTACTATGTTATTGAATATCTTCTTCACTTAGTGTATGAGAAATTCGAACAAAGGGTTCCGTTGATCATCATCTTGGCCTAATCCTCAGAATAGAGATCTTCTCCATCCAAGATTGAAGTCTAATTCGGCAAACGCCTTGTCAACAGCAGCAATCTTCTTATCCATCATGTTTATGGATCCAACAGAGGATTCTTCCTCGTTGTCGGAGTTGTAGGACTTGCCTTGGACATTTGCCCCCATGGTGTTGCTTCGCTTTTCTTCTTGCGATCTGCCTTGACCGCTGCGTTGGAGTCTTTCTTCATGAGGACATGGAGTTCCTTCTTGGTGTAGGTTTTGGCGTAGTCGGCTTGCGTTTCCAAGGTTTGTTCTTGTTGTACGTTGTCTTGTTTTGTCGTTGTCAGACGAGGTCTGTGACTTGGCCTTGAGTTTTTTCAGAGTCATGCAGTCAGCGGTGTTGTGAGTGCTTGACTCGTTGTAGTCGCACCCCTTTTCTTCGTTCTTGGAAGAGGTGTCGTTGTTACGAGTAGCTTGTACTTTTGTTGTTGTTCTTCTTTGTAGGAGCTTGCTTGTCATCACCACCCTTGTCAAAGTCTTCGGAGGATTCCATGCGTTCGACGAATCCAATGGTTTCTCCGATGGGAGCTGAGAAAGGATCGAGTGTGTTCTTCCATTTTCTTCATCCACGCGCGTGGAATTCCATTACAAACAATTTCAATGACTTCTTCATGGTTCAACTTTTGGTTGTGTCCAAAAGTTGGTAGACTAGGAAGTTCATCGGCATTCCTTCGACTGAGGTTGTTGACATAAGCCCGATTGGACATATCAGCAGGCTTGCTCATCTTGCGGCGCATGAAATTTTTCTGCTTTTCAAGAGCTTTGTATGGACAGACCGCTTCGATATAGGCATTTATGCCAAACGAAATGTCAGCATCGTCCAAAGAAGGCTGGCTGCTCTGTTCCAGGCAGACTGGAAATGTGCTTGGGAAGTGGCTTCGTCTTCACCTCCACGTATGTCTCGTGGAGGAATCGTGTTGTCTGCAATCTGGCGCAAGGGATTCCAACGTATTTCACGTTTGCCTGCACAGCTAGATTCATAACTGCTCTTTGCAGAGATAGAAGTCATCTACTTGAGTAGGTTATGTTTATCGTCAGTCGTAGCAATGGCAAGCCCAACGAAGACCCTCTCCATACGTCCAGCCCACTTTATGATCTGACGTGGAGTCTCAGACTCATTGATGTTTGGACTTGAAGGTGACTTACGGTTGGCTCTGTTTGCATCTGGAGGAATGGTGCGAAGTTTTTAGGTGGTAGAGCGAGAATAGTGGATTTCGCATTCATCATCGAGGCCGATGAGAGGAAGGATTGATTTGTCACGCAGCTTAGACTCGAAGCTTGGGTGTTGCGTCGTTTGGCAATATTCATGGTGAGGATAGGTTGACATGAGGGTAGCTGAAGCTATTGTGTTTGTTAACAAAATGCCATACGCTAAAAGTGCTGTAAAGATCTTTTCGAGTGTTTTGAGTTGAGGAATGAAGTTATGAGAGGATTAGAAATCTATGAAATCTAATCAACGAGAGAGATCCCAATCAAAGGATCGTAGAACTAAACTCCCGCGGGAGAATGTAAAGTGTGATAGAGTAGGTCTGCGGTGCAAATCTGGCTCCACGATCAACAAACGGAACGCGTGGAGATTCGTCTAGCATTTAACTAGTAGAGTGGAATCTCTACACGCCAGATAAATATCTAGAGCGATGTTTTCTCATCAACATGTATGACTTTGCGGTCATTGGAGATTCTTGTCTCAATGGACTATTTCGCTCCAGACCCTATCTAGGATCGAGTCGCGAATAAGGCTGAGAGCCGTGTATTGCAGCAGAGCTGTAGTTGAAGCCAGAGAAAGCAGCTCCTGCTGGTGCCGGTGCTGGCAATGTCGGCGGCACATTGCTGCCACCACTAGCTGTTGCCGCTGCTGGCAATGTCGGCACATTGCTGCCAGCACTAGCTGTTGCATTGGAACTGGTGGCCGCCACCGTCGTTGTAATCATTACTGGCTCCAAGTGCATCTTCTTCCTAGGTCTTTCCTCATCACTATTTTCCTCTGCACTGCTTGTCTCCTCATCATCTCTTGCTCTCCTTTTGCCACCACCGCCATTGTCATCGTCCCCACGGTCGTTGTCGTGGGAGTCAGGGTCAGTCCGTGTCTGAATCGAATGCGGGATTCGGCAAACTGTATCCTGATGCCGCTTCAAACCCCAGTCGGTCTTGCACGTTTTTAAGCAGTACGGGCACTTGAATTTGACCATCGTGCGTGTTTATTTTGTGCAACTGGAAAAGATTTGAGGGGTGGCCAAAGTTTTTGCCTTGGATAAAGCGCAGAATGCGGTCAGGTCCAAGGGGCATAAGGAAAATGAATGCCGATTGCGAAAACTGTTTATAGCTTGGTGCACAAAGAATGTGCCCATTTGCATGTTGAAGCAGGCGCACCCACAAGAATCTTGTTCAGTAGTAAAGAATGTTCTGTTCTCCATGCACTTTCGTTAAGCATATGCGTAAACACTAGTTGTAGCCTTGCTTATTATGACGCAATGTACCGTACGAATCTATAGGCAACATCAAGATCATTTGACGCAAAGCTGAGTTAATAGTAGGCACCTGCATCGGACTGTAGAGGCTCTTGCACAAGACCATCACGCACAAGCACACTGGTAAATTGGGTGGCTAAAATGCGCTTCTTAGATGATATCTACTCGAAGTGATACAAACAAGAAGCAACATGGTGATTAGTTGTTGTTATTCAACTACACGACAAGCGGAGCACGCAAAAAAAACATCCAAATTCCTAATTACCGTCAAGCCCCTCGAGCCCAAGTTCTTTGAGCTGCTGAGCAACAGCATCCAATTTCTTGGCTTCTTCCTCTCGCTTTCCCTTCTTGCGAGAGTCTTTGTCAGTGCGGACAACTATCCAGCGAGCAAAGAAGTCAGTACCATTTGATTTCGACTTCGCATGCACCCACTCCACCTTGATGACATCCATGCCAACCAACTCATCTTCTCCAGCATCCGGATAGACGGCCTTGGACGACAATTTGTAACCCTCAAATTGCATGTGATAGGTGCAGAAGAAGCGGTTTTCTTCGTCGTTGGCAAACTTATCATGCACATCGTCAATCGCTTCCGTGAAGTTATCCTGTAGTTTCGAATTTGCGACGAAGCTGTCTCGACACTTAAGCAAGCTGTAGTCCCAGGCAGGCACAGTCAACTGCACCGTGTCAGTTGTCAGCAACCGACCTTTGTAGAGAGGCTTCAAAGGGGTATTGATGTTGAAGCGAACGTCAAATTTGAAGAAAATAAAATACCCATAAAACATTCGACCTTTCTTGTCGCCGCAACCTTCGACAGTTTGGCCGACATCCAAAACAGTGAAAGGCCCGTTTCGCTCTGGCAAGTTGACATTTGCCTTGAAGACAACTGGAAAGTGAAGCAAAAAATCGAGTGAGAGGATGGAGCCAATGAGCCAAAGCATCCTCCTCAGAGCAACACTTACTCGGCCCCGTGGCTGGATTATGGAATGTCGTTATGGCTTCAGGCGGTTGGGCTTCAGGTGGTTGGGTGAAGCTACTAGGTCGATCCTCAGGAATGGGTGATGGTTTCTTGTTTCCTGCTTTCTTGGTGGCGACAGGCGTTTTCTTTCCTTTTGGAGTCGGAGCTTTCTTTTTGCTTTTCGGTGTTTTGGAAATGGGAGCGCTCATCTCAACAGCACCTGTCGATATCACACTTGGAATTGGTGGTGCCTTGTTCTGTTCCTCTTCTTCCGAAGACAAACTACTGCCACTGCTCCCTGATGATGATGATGAATCAGGGTGCTCGTCGATTTTCAACTTGAGCAGCACTTTCAATTTCTGCAATACACGGCTCTTAGCCTTATTCGCGACTCGATCCTAGATAGGGTTTGAGTTCGACTCATGGTCAGAGTACTTCGTCAGTAAGGAGTGAAGCTGTTTCTTCCTTCCGTGTTTAACTGATCTTGACTTTGGCAAAGCTGCCTTAAGTCAGCTTGTTCGTATTTTCGCATCAAGAATCTTCTTGAGACGATCTGCACTGTAATCGATAGCGGCAGGATCAAGAATGAAAAAGTTTTCTTCTTTATTGGTGTCGCTATCTTCATAGGAATAGATGCGCCGTCCCATTTCACTGACATGGTAGTGAAATCGAAATTGAAACCTAAGTCAGAGAGAATATCTCGACCAATGATCATGTCATACGCCCCCAAGCTCTTTGGTGACGTGTAAGTCCCACTGGATAATTCTATCTTCGTGGAATTCAGGTATCATGAATGCACCTTTGCACTTCGTGCTGGTTTTTAATTCTACTGCAGGGGTAGTCCACATCGTTTGGACGCCCCCAAGATCCTCATGCGTAATTTCTTAGCATGAGGTTGGAGCAATCAAAGTTCCGGATGCTCCTGTATCCAGCAAGCAACGGAAGTGTAACGGGTTTGGTTTCCCTTTTTCTCTCTTGTTAAATCTAACATAAACGATGGTTTGAGGTCTCTTGTCTTGCGACGTTTACGAGGTGGTTGGCCACGGACGAGGTTAACGATGCTAATAGATCATCAGAGTCTAGTTGTGCAGCTTCTATGCAATCATCTAATTTGCCGTAGAGTTCATAGTTGCAAACAATTCTTGTTTACTAGTTAGTGAATATCTTCATCACTTGTGTATGAAGAATTCGGAACAGGGTTCCGTTGAGTCATCATCTTGGCCTAATCCTCAGATAGAGATTTCTCCATCCAGTGATTGAAATTGATAGAGGAGTTGTCATCATTGTCAGAGTCTTCTGATTTGCGCTTGGCAACATGTTGCGAAGTTTGCAAGTGGTGTACGAGTATCGTCGATCTCGATGTTCTTAGTCATTTGCGACGAAAGGAAGAATGGTTTGTCACGCAACAGTTTCTCAAAGTTGCGGAATCGCATGCTCTTGAGTCATCTTCATGTGAAGGAATAGGTTTAGAGGTAGCTGAAAGCTATTAGTGTTTGTTAACAAATTGACTACGCTAAAAGCTGTTAAAGATCTTTCGATTTTTGAGTTTGAAGAGAAAGAAAGTTATGAGATGGTTAGATAAGCTATTAAAACTATCAACGAGAGGGATCATGCATCAAGGGATCGTA
Source organism: Seminavis robusta (assembly GCA_903772945.1). NCBI lineage: Eukaryota > Bacillariophyta > Bacillariophyceae > Naviculales > Naviculaceae > Seminavis > Seminavis robusta. The sequence goes on from CAICTM010001503.1 coordinate 27,789, forward strand.
AGATCTGGCTTCCCGCGGGAGACTATAAAGTGTATAGAAGGTTAGAGGTTTGTTGGTAGATAGTCCTACGTTCTCCACGATCTAAAAACGGAACGCATGGAAGGTTTGTCTAGCCTGGATTCTAGTTGCGTGAAGTACTATCCACGCGGCTAAATATCTAGAGCGATGTGTTCATCATCAACCTAGTTAGACTTGGCGGTCTATGAGAACCTGTCTCAAATGACTATTCACGACGAGAGACTCAGTCATGA
>CAICTM010001504.1:0-28032 GCA_903772945.1 Seminavis robusta
TCAAGGTAACCACTTGCAATTGGTTACTAACCAGTGGTTACTGGTTACTTACCTATAAAATAACCAAAAGTTTTGGTTACCCAACCAGTAACCGGTAACCAGTACCCTAGAACTTTTGGTTGCTCAACCAGTAACTGGTAACCAGTACCCTAGAACTTTTGGTTACTCAACCAGTAACCAGTAACCAGTACCTAACCAATTGGTTAGCGATCCCTGCTCCCAACCCCCAAAAGAGATCTTTTTCGGGGGCAGGGGCCACCTAATTATTGAGTGGGTTTTCTACAGTGAAGAGCTGGGGCTGTGCATTTGACCCACTTCTGCTTGACTTGTCTTGCAGGTACAGCTGCTGAAACCGGTTTAAGCTGGGTTTCCACATCTCAGAAGGCCTTTAACTAAATGTTTCCCAAAGTATATAACACAACTTAAACACTGGAGTATCTATTAAAAAAAGTCTTCGGGTGAGCACACTGACCAACGTACCATCGTACCAGCAGCTTATACGAATTATTAGCTGTACAGCTCAGTACTGAGTACTCAGTAGTCATTTTGTCTACTTACCGGTATGCACTACCAGTACCAGTACTCTAGCGCGGACTTCCTTGAAGCTAACTCGAAGAGTACGCCGGCTGGTTCTATGTTTGTAAGTGTTTCCTTACGTGCAATGGACAGTGTTTAAGTAGAAAGATGAAAGAGAACCCAGTTCAATGGTTGCTGCCAGTTCAGTTGCCACCATCATCAGCATCAAGCTAATAAAAGGAGTTGCGGGAATACCTGTTCTACTGTTCTACTTCTTGGTCATGTTTCAATTTCGTTTTAGTTTGGTAAAATTACTAAAAATGGAAGAATGACACAATCTAGAAGGCTTTACGTAATGTTTAGTGCAAATTAGTACAGTCGTACATATAATCTGGAAGATACCGGTAGGAGGAACTCATAAGTGGAAGATTAACCCACACTTACAGTTTGACCCAAAGGAGGGACATCAAAGTCCCATTCCCCGCAACTCCCTTCTGTAACCCACTTGCCAAAACACCGCCCAACCGCCGTTTTGTCACTGTTTTGTCCAACATTCAACACACACGATTCCGTGTTTTACCTTACTGGTAGTTTAGTCAAGATGACTTCTGATCTGTGTCTACCCAGTGCCCAGTGCAAAAGCCTGTGCAAGGTTTCAATGTCCCCTCGGGCCTCGTATTTGAGGCAGAGGTGGCCAGATCCGCTGGAGCGGTATCCTTCCATGAGTAGTCCACGGTAGCTTTTCTACCGGAGAGGGCAACTTCCATCAGATTGCAGACAACAGCTACGGCAGCTGCATGGCCACACACACACCACCACAAAAAGGGAACTCAGCGACTTCGCCCATTCGCCCGCTACCTATCTGGAAGTCTAGCATCATCAGTGGAAGACCGTGAAAACTTGGATCAGGGAACATCAACTCGACGACATTACTGTTCCATACATAGCCGACCTGCAATAGCTGTATCCTATCAATCAATCAATCAACCAATTGGAAGAGCCGGGAAAGTGGTACCGGTTGTACCGATAGAAGAGCTTTCTGACCTGTACCATGAAGCGCAGCGGCGGAGCCATTGGAGGGAATGAGGCCCGGAGGGCCAGGTTGGAGCCGGAGATTGCTCCTGAGCGCAACGAGGAAGCAAAGGACGCAGAAGGTAGGGCATGCAGGGGCAGTGCAGGATCGACACATCGACACCCAGCTTACTTATCTGGGTATCAATCAATCCTCAGGTGGTAATCCGCGCCCACCTCCTCGTGTATGGGGTTCGTATCTCATTCTGATGTTTGTTGGCCCAATCTTGTTGCTTTTCTTCACGCGTGATGACCATGGTTGTACATCAGGGAGAGAATCTTCGATAAAGGAGGAGGAAGAGAAGGACGATGAGTCGACAGATGTGGAAACAGACGAACAAGGGCAGCCAAAGGATGACAGAGAGGAAGCGAAAGGCAGACTTAAGGAAGATGACGAATCCACTTTGGAAGAGGATTCAGATGCTCCTGATCCTTCCCACAGTGTTGACGATCAGGATGATATGGAAGAATCAGCTACTGCAGGCCAAGCCTTCGCTTCAATGCCCTCCAGGAAGAAAGCAGGTGATGAGTCTCCAAGCAAGCTGTCTTATCCCAAGCCCAAGAACTTTGCCGAGCGCATGATGAACGCACTAGAGAAAGGTATAGCGTCGGAATCAATATGGTGGGTTGGCGACGGAAAGGCCGTCGCCTTGCACCCCAAGAACCTAAAGATGAGTTCCTCCTTGACGGAATACTTCAAGGCTAAGGACTACAGTGGTTTCATCCGGAATTGCAACCGTTGGGGATTCAGGAGGGTGGCAGCCTATCGAGTTTCGCCGGGCATTGTCACCTACGAAAACAGTTTGTTTCAAAGAGACCACGCTCATTTGGTAAAGCACATGCGCATGGTAAGTCATATGCCGTGGGGTTATTCTTGTTTCTTGTGGATGCATCCAATACCTTTGTCTCACGGCGTTGCTTTTGGTTTCTATTTCATTTCTGTTCTCGTCTGCCATTTCTCTTGTACCGTAGGACTCGGACGTACAAGATGTCTTTGCAAGGCACCAAAAGACGAGCGATGGAGACGCCAGAGCTGATGAGTCTGAGGCTGACAAGACGGCACGTCTCATTGCCGAAGTCAAGGCGATGAAGAGAGAGAATCGGACCCGTCGACCGAGGCATCAAGCCGCTGCCGACGCTGAAAGCCTGGAGAGGGCAAGTGCTGTGTTTCAATCCACAGCAAACTTGGACTCTCTGCCAGTGGACGATTCCTCCCTCTCCAAGGAATTTTTGTTCCGCAAGATATTGCAGCTGTCGGAGCAGTTCTTGGACCATCCCGGAAGCCTTTATTCGGAAGACGCTTCCATGACAACCACTATGCAACTTGTGCGAGCCCTCGGTCAGCAGCATGAGCAATCGCTGCAAGAATCGGGGCATCTCAATGCCGTTCTTCAGTTGGAGAATTCTGTTCAGCAGGCCCAGGCGGAGCAGAGACGGGCTACTATTCCGGCAGCAGCCGCCGCAAACCCTTCGGCGCCTGCCCCTGTGCCACCGGCAGAACCTCCAGCGGCACCCCACCCTCCAGCCGCGGCATCACGACCAGAGGCAAATCCGCTTGGAAATCATGATTTGACGATGCAATTGTTGGCTCGTACCCAACCAAATTCCAACTCGACGGCGAACGCGTTGGAGGCTCTGTTATTACAAAGCCAGGGCACGCATCTTGGTCAGCTTCTCCAGCAGGCACATGCTGCGCCACAACCACCACCCCCGCCACCGCAGCAACAAGAGCGACTTGGTGTCGATCGACTGTTGGCCGAACAGCTGCAGCAAAGTCTCCTCGGGTCGTCGTCGGGTGATGCGAATTCCATGCTCGCAGCTGCCTTGGCCCAGTCGTTGGCGCCTCGTGTAGAACAGCAACAACAACCACAACAGGCAGTGGTTGGTACTTCGAATCAAGAAATGAAGAGTAACGCAGCTGACGGAGGGGCGGAGTCGTCTCCACAATTCACTACAGCTCAAGAACTGCTCATGCGAGTCATGAATCAGCGCCGCAACCCCGGTGGGAATTAGATGATGCGGTAGTACATGTAGATTGTTGTGCGGTTGCTGCCTTGCGGAGGAATCATATGCTGCGGTTGCGGTTGCTGAAATTGAATTCGTAGTGTCACAGGAGACATTTGGGTTGCGCAACGAGACTCGACTCGAGCAAAGTGGATTTAGATTTGTCGTGCCCATAAGGACTGCGGTCCTTACTACCAGTACCAGTTAGAGAAGCCAAAGTAGGGCTGAGTAATCAATAGGTGTGTTCATGTTCATTTACTACAATCTGGCTGTAGAATCTCGCTTTGACTTGATGCCCACCTCATCCGACCTCTCCCCACGAGGTCTTGCGAATCTAGGTCGCCAAAGAGAGCTCCTCGTTGCCTTTCAACCCACTCATCTGGCTGTTTCATCTTGGTCTCTGTCACCACTGCAGATCAAGGGTGGCAAATGTCCCCCTAAGGTTGGATAGAGGATGGAGGTTTCTACAGTATAGTGGCCACTCAAAGCGGAAGTCCACCACCACGGTGCGCTCAATGCGCCATCGCCATCAAGGCGGATGGTTGCTCCCTTATTTGACTCAATCGACTCAAATTTCAGTAAAAGATTTCCGTCGATTTCACGTGCCCCACAGACGGTGGCGAGTGCCGGATCATACTACTCTCCGCGGACCTGCGGACCAGCGACAGGAAGAAGGTGTGGATGGTCGAGGCATTCCTTCATACCTTCCCTACTGGAGAGCTAGACACAGCCGCCCATGCGCTACCGAGAGACGAGCGATGCTATCCAAGATCATCCCAGAAAAGAGCGAAACTGAAAGGACCACCTGGGCTCATCAGACATCGGTGCTTTACGAGGGCGCAGGATTTCCATCTTCAGCTCCGGCAGTCAGAGACTCGTTTGATCCTCCTACAAGAATGACGGAGTCCCTATGGGCTATGGACTTCCTTTCTCTCAGGCGACCTTCGTGGGACAACCCGTGGCCAAACGGAAAAAGAAGAGGCTAGGGTCCGTGCCCATTTCATCACAATCATCGAAACTGGACATGCGGCCATTGCCCTGCTCTGGTGCCACAGGAAGAGGACCCCGCACCTCCAAATTTGCCAGCAGAGAACTACCAACGCACCCATGGAAAGGTCCAAGGAAGGGATCAGCTGCGGCCTAGAGGCAACCCTCTCGTCTCGAGGAGTCTCTGGTCAAGAGTTGGCATCGCATGTGCGGACGGCTACATTTGCATTTGCGGACAGCTGCACAAGTACTGTTCCCTAATGTCAGGAGAGGGCAAATGGTGGAAACGCGACAACATTGGGCAGTGGTATCTCCAGTGCATGTCTGAGGATACAATCAGGCATTCCGTTGGTTCTGGATAGATGCCAGTGAATGGAGCCTGGCTTCGCCGCAGTACATGGATCTGAGACGATACGGGTACTGGATCTCGCTCCTCCAAAGGGATTCCTCGCTATCGCTCAAAAGACCAAAATCCTTGGTCAAAACCGAGAGGCTCCAGAGACATCCGCTCGGGCGACGAAACGTTCGATTCTCTAGTTTGTCTCAACCTGATTGAATCATTCGACAGCCACAATCTTCTTTGAGAGCACCCCAAACCTGGGGACAACGACGTACGGTACCTGGTAGTTCATCTATTGGAGAAGGATGGGTGCGCCAGAACTAGTATCATGCATGAAGATTGCACGCCAAAGCGTCCACTCTGGGAAGATTCTGGAAGGAGTACTGAATACCACAACTTTTGAGAGGGAAGACCAGGATATATCTCGACCGCGCCAGGAGCGCATTTCAGGCATCAGACGACCGATCAACCAACCATCCCATTGTTTGGGTTTATCATTGCGGAGGAGGTGATCGCAGCGTCTCGTCCATACACACTGGCTGCTAATGCATTGAACGAACGAGCATCGAGAGGACACAACTGTAGTGGCACCGTCATTCCTTCGTACCATACCAGGCACTGGCAACATACAGTTGCTTCAAGCGCACGCGCTGGCAGCCACTTGTGATGATGGCTCCCCTGCAGCCTTACGATTGGGCGCCAATGTTAGTTTGTCTGCGGAAAGTCTATGGTGCATCTTCCGAATGGCTGAGTAGTAAAAGTATCCAGTCTCGGTGGAACAGGGAGACTACCTACTGGTCCGGAGGACTTTCTTCAGCGCTTGCACGAAAAGCGCCCTAGCTACCGGGCACGAGCAGCTGAGTGGAGTCGAGTCGTTTAGAGTTGCACGATGTTGGAGCGTACCGGCTTCATTGCCGTAAGAGGGCGGTCCTAAACTACTAGCACGGCTACCGTCCTATCTACATAGTCTGCCTACTGCCGACGTTCACCACCGCCCCATGAACGAGGGCTAGAGCACGGTTCCTTAGTAGCCAGGATTTGACTATTCGTCCGGAGGACCTTTTTCAAGGCTGGCACGAAGCGTGCCCTAAGGCATGGGCAGCTGAGTCGTTTCCGTTGATTAGTTGCAGGATATGAAGTTGGAGCGTACCAGCTTCATTGTCATATTAGTAAAGGGCGATGCTCTCTCATACCAGCACGGTTACCGTACTATCTACATAGTCTTCTGCCGCCGTTCAGCAGCCACCGCCCCATGAACGAGGAGCGGGTCGCTATGACTGTCACTACGCTACAACGGAGCGGTGGGCATCTTCATGCTGTGACCTGTAGCACGGTTCCTTAGTAGCCAGGATTTGACCTATCAGCAGTAGGGCGTTGATCAACGGTACTATGTCACCCCCACGACAAGAGGGTCTGTGTGACGATGTCCCAAGCTGTGGCCATTGCCTTGGCTGGCTAGCAAAGCAAGATGCCAACAGAGACCATAGCGTAAAAGTTGATGTTCTTATGTCTGGACCATCCCAAAGTAACCTCTCCCGTGTTTGTGTGCCGTTGTGGTCGGACCACTCAGTGGGAACTGGGATGGGCCCGTGTGGAGGGCTGTTGGTGGCTTCCGTGAACTGTTCAGTGTATCCGTTTAAAAACAAACAGTAGCTACTATGAATCTTCGACTTATGATGCTATGAAATACTTGGGTGTGACTCGTCCTTGCAGTTTTTCTTTTTTCTTGCTTTTGCGTTTCCCCCCGGCAAAGCGAGAACGAAAGAAAACCAGCCACTTTCCTGTTCCGTTTATATGAACGAACCCAACATCCATCCAACTGCCAAACACACACCAACATACAGGACATCAGGGCGACACAAAAAGATGGCACTTTTTTACCAGGCCGCCCCAGTCATGGCAGCCAAGACGTCCGTTCCGCCAAGAGCCAGGGACCCACTGCGACTGCCACACGATCCAAGACCAAGTGACAAGCGTGCTAGGTTGGTTTTACCGTCGGCACCCTGTTGGAGGCTGCTGGCAGTGCTGTTGTTGCTGCTGCTGCTGTTGGGTGGACCCAGCAGTGCCGCTTTTATGGCCATGAGTTTGACGAGTCGTTGTTCTTGTTGGACCTGCTTGGCTCTCTGTAGTTCTTGAGTGGCCTTGGCCAGCAGTTCGCGACTGGCTTTGGACCGACGTTGGGCTTCTTCAAACGCCTTTAGCCGGGCCGCAATGTCTTGAGGAGAGAGGGACACGGCTGGTTGCTGCTGCTTACTCGTATTCTTGAGGGCCTGCATGGCTTGAATGGCGGGGTGATTGGCAATCAGAGCAGCAGCAGCATTGTTCTTGTCAAGAGCGCTCGTAGTGCTGGCAACAACGGGTGGAGCTGGTGAAGGGGATTCTGCGTCTTGGCGCTTCTTCACCGGAACGTCCAAATGACGTTTCTTGAGTGGAGGGAGGAAGCTTCGTCCAGGAGGGTCTCTACTGCGAGAAACAGAGCTCTCTGGGTCCAGCGGACGCTTCTTGGTCCATTCGTAAGAGTGGGAATCGGTTGTCATGGTGAGCAATGCTGGAAGCGAATACGAAAATAAATCAAGACCTGGCAACAGTGCCGTACGGAACTGTCAAAGAAGTTGTTGCTTGGTGATAAACTTTTGAGAATTGTGTGCTTTTTGCGCTTCGTTTTGGCTTGATGGGTTCACCTTGGCTAATGTTACTAGCTAGTAAGAGTAGGCGGGAGGTCCGTTGACGTTGTTGTCAAGCGAAACAATAGTGTAAAAGAAACTCAGACTGTCAATACTTGATTGAAAATGCCGCAATGCCTTCACAAATAAATAAAACAATAAAAAATGTGAGCTCGTAGACCTGCAGCTCTGCCTGCAATGACTGACATCGTCATTGATGTCTTGGGGTTTTACTGGTTGACTCCCCTCTTGAGTAATCGATAATTCCAATTCTTCGGAATTGAAGACCATGACTCTTCCGATGACCCATCATCATTCAACTACTGTCATTGATGACTCGATTGATGTATACCAAAATCTAGGTGCATCCAATGACCAGTACCTTCTTGAAATGAGATGCTGGCATCTATGCTCTACAGTATTGCTGAGTGGCTACCGGTATCGCTATCGACCATCGACCGGTAGCTACCGGTACCGTACGGGAGCTACCGGTAGCTAGCCAGCCATTTGGATGACAGCAAGCATGAAGCAAAAGCAGAGGCAGGGTTGAGAAATAAGGAGCACAGGAGCATCTACTTCCGCTTCCCTTAACACCTTTTTGTTTCTACCTGGTAGTTGTGTACATGAATGTGCCTGCATGCCTGCAACAAAAGACTCGACTGAGACTCTCTTTTTCCCTTTTTCCCAAATCTATTTCAGCAAAGACGGATCCTACGGTCTTCTACAACGGAACTCTAACCCACAATGACTATCTTGCTGCGGGATCTACTTTCCTTTGATTCCACTCCGGAGAAATCGAAACAGGGAAGGCGACTTCTTTGCAGGCTTTTATTCCTCGGGTGAGGCCGTCATCGTCTTCTTCCATTCCAATAAAACGTCCTCCACATGGGCGATGACTCCCCCTCTAGCTAGTAGGCGGGATGACCGCCTCTTCCTCGTTTCCTTCGTTTTACGTGTGCTGTCACGCTGTCACCAAATAAATAGATCGCAGTGGTTTCGGTGTCACTGCAGCCACCATGGTACTGGTACCACCATCGCGGAAGATCAGTGAGCTTTCACAGCAGCTCCTTCTTTGGCTGGCTGCTGGGGATAGAAATGCCCGTGTTACATGTTACTCGTCCAGCCAAGTTTTGGCATACTAGCTAGCACTCTTGGCACAGTTGGCCCAATCTGGACATGAGTTCCTCTGACATGCGATTGTAGCATTGTCAAAGAACCGGAACTGCAACAACTGAACCTACGACGATTTTAGCAAAACGTCAAGTGACTGAACTAGCTAAGCAAGTTCACTCACAAAATGGCGTCGTTTACTTGCTTGGCTTTCAGTGAAACTTGTTTTTCGACCACATCGACATGCACAACAATGAAGCGGGAGCAAGGAGAGGTTGGGGAACCGTAATAGGCTTCAACTTTATTATTCCTCCGGTGAGGCTTCTTCGTCAGGTGAGGCTTCTTCCATGCCAATAACGTCCTCCACATCTGGCGATGACTCCTCGGGGGGAGGGATGCCCCCCTCTTCCACGTTTCCCTCGTTTTGCATGTAGCTTTCAAAAAATAGATCGCATTGGCTGGCCTTGGTTTCGGTGTCATCCACCATGGCACTGGTGCCATCACGGAAGACGAGCCATGGCACGTTCTTGGCAGCTCCTTCTTCATTGGGGGTGGAAATGCCCGTGTTGCTCATACTAGTCCAAGTGGCATACTCTGGAAGATTGGGATCTCCCGTCTTGGCAAAGGTGGCCCATCTGGCCATGAGTTCCTCTGACATGGCGATTGTAGCATTGTCAAAGAACGGAAAGCCAAACGCCTCACCAATATCCGTGCCAAACAAGACAAACGTTTCCGAAGCATGAGACGCCCAGCCATCTCGATTCACATCCACGTCGTCTCCCACAAACAGGGCGTTCAAATCACCCGGGAAAAAGTGCTGGTAGTTGTACAAGTAAACGGGACCTTCGTATCCACTTGCAGCTGCTTTTGCAGCGAGTTCACGGGTGGGACATGTCACTTGGTAGTCGCCTTCGATATTAATGGTGGCAGCGTATGTGGCATTGGCGAATCCAGCATAAGGCGGATCATTCGGATTGTACGCCGCAAAAATGGCATCACCCAAGTCGTCTCCAAACACGCTTCTCATGGCCTCATCCAAGACGAAACCGTTCATAAAGCTGGGGTCGCTGAGGCCCAAAGTGCCGTCATAGCTGTTGGAACCAATCATCATGGCCTCCGGGTTGATATTGTCTGGGTTGGTGTAGAGAGTATGAGGACGGTCTGAGAGAACCAAGCCATCAATGGTGTACTTGCTGTCGATCATTTGGGCAAAGTCGGGAAAGGCTTCAAGGTATTCAAACTCGGGGGAAAAGGTAACAATCTGTTGGGCCGGAAAGTCGTCGACACTCTTCAATGCTTCAATGCTGGCAGCTCCATGATGAGCAAGTGTAGATTCTGTCACTTCCCAGCCTTTGTCTGGCTTGAAGGGGCGCCACCCCAAACCAGCAGGTCCACTCATGACAATGGCTCTCTGGAAGAGCCCATACGCCAGAGGTGACACGGAGAGCACAGTAACACTGTCACCTCCAGAGCTCTCTCCAAAGATCGTAATGGAAGAGTTGGTTCCTCCGAAACTTTCGATATGTTGGTTGATCCATTTCAACGCATTGATTTGGTCATCCATCCCGTTCAAACCACCGGTTCCGTCTTCATCTTGAGCAATAAAACCCAGGACTCCAAGACGGTAATTAATCGTGATGACGATGACGTTTTGTAAGAGAGACAAATAGGTACCGTCGTCGTCTTCACCAGCACCAGAAATAAGACTTCCTCCATGTATCCAAACCATGGTAGAGAGTGGCTCTTCGCCATCTGGGAACGTGGGCCTGTAAATGTTCAACACAAGACAGTCGAATTCACTATATTCATCTTCTGTTGGGTCGGCATTCTCTTGCCAACACTTGGGGCCAAAGGAGCTGGCGTTGTAATAATCATCCTCGAATGGCTCGTCAATCACCTCGCTACGGGCAAAACGTTCCGGGACATTAGCATATTGGATGCCAAAGAATTGCTCGGTAAAGCCATCGGCACCATACGATCCTCCGATGAAACCGAGCGATGTTTCTACCAGTGGGAACTCATCTTGACCCGAGACGCCTGCCGCCAACAATACTGGTACCAAGGCGAGCAAACAGTTGCGAATTCCAATCATCTTACCGTACCGTAAAGCACTTCCTGCAATCAGCTGTTGATAGGGATCAATATTCTCGCGAAAGATATTGAGAAATGAGTTGTTTTGCCAGCTAGCCTAGCTAGCTAGTATTGGAAGGAGCAAAATTTCGCCGTACCGGTTGGACGCACGATACCCCTGCGTCGCAGCCAAGACATTATGGTACAGCAAGGTCCGGAAACGCCACTCCACTTGATTTTGACAGTTTCACAGATGTGAAATTAGCTTTGCGAATGTAAAATTGAAGTTAGTTTCAAGCCAAAACGTGAAAGTATTTTCACAAATGTAAGAATATGTAGCCTTCGTACCGGTACTTGTTGATTTTCACAGATTCGTGAAACAATCTGATTTTCACACGCAGAAACTAAAACTGTTGTTTCACGAAACATTATTGAAAGCAAAACGTGAAATTGACACTCGGTTCAAGACTGGATAAGGTGACCCATCAGGTTTCCGGACGTTGCATGGCACGCCTGGCAGCGCTATGATAATACCTACTGAGTATCTGTTGGCAAGTCACATGTACAGCCGCGAGTAGTACTGTAGCTAGCTACTGTACAGTACTTAGTAGAAAGCAAAACCTGTCACGTGCTAGCTCATTTCGGCAAATCGACTTTAAGTATCATAAGTTTTCGTTGAGTCTTTTTGTTCAAGATCTATGTCTCGGAAGCAGGCGCGGAGCGTGGAGAGCACAGACCACCGAGATCTAGATAGTTTGTGGAGCCGATCAGAGTAGCCGACAGCCCCGGTCACACAAAGACAGCTCACACCCCTAGAGGATCTTTTGGGATAGAGCTGGGGTCACACAAAGAGGACATGGAAAAGCTGACTGATGAAATGCAGCAAAAAGTGAGAGAATGCTAATCCTGGCTGCGTTTGAAAGAGACAAGCATCCATGCCGAGTTCTGGTTATCGAGTCGCGTACTTTCGGCAAGATTTTTAGCATCTTTCTGGGGGTTATCCTTTTGTCTTGTACACGTAGCTAGGGTTTCTCCTGTGGTATTTACAACCGCAGCTGCCCTGTACATGTACGTCCAATCCTGCTTTCAGCGAAATTGTGTTTTTTCGGTCACCTGAACATCACAAAGCAGCAGAAGCAAGGGGGGTTTGGGGAACGGACATAGCATCCATGCAGTGGAGCATGACATCGAGCGGCCCTTCCTACAGAAAGGTCCTGAAATGGGACTAGTTTCACGCTTTTGGGTTAGTTTCACGCTTTTTGTTAGTTTCACCCAACATGGACCACCATTTCCTTGAAACTAACCCAAAAGCGAAACTAACCCAAAAGCGTGAAACAACCAAAAGCGTGAAACTAACCAAAAATGCGTGAAACTAACAAAACAGAAAATAACCAAAAAGCGTGAAAATAAACAAAAAAGCGTGAAAATAAACAAAAAAGCGTGAAAATAACAAAAAAGCGTGAAAATAACCAAAAAGCGTGAAACTAACCCAAAAGCGTGAAACTAACCAAAAAAGCGTGAAAACTAACCAAAAAAGCGTGAAACTAACCAAAAAGGGTGAAACTAACAAAAAGCGTGAAACTAACCCAAAAGCGTGAAACTAACCAAAAGCGTGAAACTGTCGTTTGAGTCCCGTTTCAGGACCTTCCAGGTAGGGGATGGGCAAATCTTGCAATAGCCCTGTATTGTAATGGAGTGTGACTCGCCAAAATCAGTTAAAAAGACGAAATTCGTATTTTTGCCAGAAGATAAATTGAATTGGATTGCATTGGATTGGATTGCATTGAATTGGATTGAATTGGATTCCAAATAGTACTGTTATTTATATAGTAAAATGTAATTCAATGCAATCCAATCAAATCCAATGCAATCCAATCAAATCCAATAGAGAAAAACAGCCAAAGTAAAAGATTGACTTATTGCACACAATTTTTACAAAAACGCTCTAACAAATTCAACACAGAGCCATGGGCAAGTTTGCTCATCCCCGTAATCGTAACAGGTACGGCTGTACCCCTACTAGCTAGTAGTGCTAGTAGCTACCGTAGCTAATAGCACCGAAACAGGGACAGGAAACCTGGGCGGTCATAGCCTTAACGCTAATCTGAAGACATTTACGAATGGCCAGCAACCAAGCAAGTCTTGGCAGCAACAGACGCAGCAACACCAATTTTTCTCACAACGGCAGCTCGAGACGAAGGATGTGACCAAATAGTCAGTATAGCAGGGCTCATTATTCTACCACCATGACAGTTCTTCTTCGATCATCAACGACCCTTGCTGCACTTCTCTTGTTGCTTCCCAAGACTTTTGTCTTGGGCAGCGTCAAGTTGGTCATGCAGAATGGTGGTGCCTCTCAGTGCCAAACGTTATGGGCCAAGCACACGATCGCCGTTGGCAATGTCTGTGTGGAAGCCGATCAACGCAATCCGGAACAACTAATCGTTTCCTACGAGACTCGAGATGGTTGGAAGCTCGATGATGCCCACTTGTGGATCGGACGAAACATATCGGAAATTCCCTTTATGGCCGACGAACCCGCCGACGACAGTAAACGCAGTGTGCAACAGCAGCAGCATCAGGACCAACCCTACCAGAAACAGCAACAAGTCGATCTAACCCAATTCCCGTACAAGAAGGAAGACTTGGCGGGAAAACACGAAAATTTTGGGTTCGTGGTCAAATTGCAGCATTTGGGTTATAGCTGCCCCGATACCCAAGCCTTTGTAGCTGCTGCCCACGCCACTGTGACGGCTCGATCGTCTATTCGAAATGGGAACACTCCTACCCTGCAAAGTGCTTGGGCCAGCCACATTGAACCCATGAAAAAACATGTATTGCAAGGTGCCACCATGATTAATCGAATCAATCAGTGGCAAGACTTCAACTTTACCTTGGTGTGTGACATTAAGAATGATCCTCCAGAGGGTGCTCCCAAGCGTCATTTTGCCAACCAGGTGCCAAAGTAGATAAGCCATGGTAAAGAAGTGAACACTTGACTCTGATGTACACTATTCATGTCAGGGGTCTGGTCAGAGAATTGGCGTACACAAGGATCGGACTATGAAATACATACTGTTCATAAAATAACTGGATGTGCAACCAACTACTATGAGTACATAGCTTGAGCTGAAGAAAGCCAAATGGTTCTTTTCAATTGTAGGCAAGTTCTGAAGTCCTGTATCGTAAGTCAGCACAAAATGATGGTTCCTGAAGCAACAAACAAGGCAAACTAGCTGGAGCAACTTCCAACAAACTCCATATCCTACAAATATGGAAGAAAGAACTCGACAGAATCTTTGTTGCCTGGGGCGTGCACCTTGTGTCATACTGCTTGAGCTACGGGTGGCACATTGCATGTGACGTCTTGTTCCTCGATGCTAAGGTGCCACAGTAGACAAGCAGCCAATCGTAAAGAAGTGAACACTTGACTCTGATGTACACTATTCATGTCAGGGGTCCCGTCGGAGAATTGAAGTACACAAGGATCGGACTAGTCTATGAATACAGACCGAACATAATATAATAACTGTCAGCCAACTACTTGAGCTCTGCTTGTTAGCTAGTGCCGAGGAAACCAAATGGCTGCTTCTTTTCAACTGTAGGCAAGTTCTGAAGTCCTGTACATCAGCACAAATACTCGTTCCTGAAGCATCAAAGGAAACTAGCTGGAGTGAGTTCACACAAACTTCCTATTCCTCCAGCATGGAAGCAAGAAGTGATAGAATCTCCCTTGCCGAGTGCGTGCAACTTCGTACTTACTGCTACAGGCAATCGCACCTTGACGTGTTGTTCCTCCTCTTTTCTATCACAACTTCCACAACGAAGCTTCCCATAGACTATTTGGATAATTTTTGGAACCTTCTTGAGCGCCTCCACCAACGGGCTCCTTTGGCAACCATACCTGGCATCACTCCAGCGGAACTGGACGCATGGGCGTCGCAGCAAAACAACAGCAATCTTGCCAACGTTCTTGGTGGCCCTGGAGGCTTCTTTTTGTGATCCCAGGACCTTAGCTACGTCCGACACGTCCACTTCTACATGTACTGTATTGGCAAAAGGCATCCTTCCAGAGCAGGCGTTCGAAGAGGCCTCATTGCAGAGGGTTCTCTCCGGTAAACGAGCATCATCAGCAGGGTGCTCAGTATACGCACAGCTTCCATCCGTAAGGGTACCGGCAGAAACCAGCAACATTCGTTGCCATCCTAATCGGATTAGATCCACTTCTGCTTCCAGGCGATCTTCAAGCAAAAGCACCTTTCGGCTTTACGGCGGCACGCAACGTTCAATTTGTTACCGTCGCTCGGACTGCATACAGCCACAAAACGTTTGAATTACATCGTAAGATTCGATTCGATTCGATTCGATTCTACTTTCTGCTCTGCTGGATGAGCCACTGACGCTGTGGGTGCGTGCTTGGGTGACCAGCTCACAATTGATTATTGTGCATACAGCATGCAGGTTGTATGCTTGGCTTTGGCTTGAGGTCGCTATGAACAGCTCTATGAACCGTGACGGTATCGTAATAGGACCTGGTGACTACTAGTAGATTATCAGGCACTGGAACAATTCAATTCCGAGCGGCCGCGAGGCGCAACGCTGGAGTGCCGCAGCAGCCGAAACTACCGCTATGTACCGGAGTACTGGAGTACTAGGGGGATGAGCAAACTTGCCCATGGCTCTGTGTTGAATTTGTTAGAGCGTTTTTGTAAAAATTGTGTGGGCTAAGCCAATCTTTTACTTTGGCTGTTTTTCTCTATTGGACTAGATTGGATTGCATTGGATTGGATTGCATTGCATTGAATTACAGTTTACTATATAAATAACAGTACTATTTGGGATCCAATTCAATCCAATTCAATGCAATCCAATCCAATGCAATCCAATTAAATTTATCTTCCGGCAAAAATACGAATTTTGTCTTTTTAACTGATTTTGGCGAGTCACACTCCAATACAATACAGGGCTATTGCAAATTTTGCCCATCCCCTAGTATGCATAGAAGGCCTCCTCTATGGAATGGCGAACTACACCGTAACAAGGCCACACGGCCACACAGGCCAATCAGAATGGGTTGCTAGCGGTAGGGGTATCGGCGGTCTGTTAATTAACAGCTACCAAAGCGCCAGAGCTGCTAAGTGGCTAGGAGCAATACCGGTAGGAAAAACGGGTTTACAAGAACTTTTAGTAGTTTTTGTAGCGTTCTTCGTCGCCGCAGGACGTTCTATTCGAGGATTCGAGAGCACGTGGCAATCCAACAAACTGAGCTAATGAGTACCAGTACTAGTACTGCTTAATGAACTTATTCGCAAGTGCTCGATGGTTTTGAAAAAGAAAACTTTTCGAAAAACCGGTTCTCGGCTCTTAAGCCATTACTTGGCTAGCTTCAGCGGGATGAATATAGACGGTTTTGGCTGAATGTCATCCTTAATTAACTCTGTAAAGTTGCTTTTTGATAAAACAGGTGATCAAAACGTGTAAAAGTCTTTCTTTAATTCGCCAGAAATTCGCTGCAACAGCTGCAACCAAGCCGTCATTGAGGTCAAATAACGGGACAATGTCATGCGATACCGAAAGCCTTCCTGCTTTTTGGCAAGATTGCTCACGTACTTAAGCTCTTCTCTACTTGAGTATTGCATTAAGAGAAGGAGACGCACGAAAGTAAGTGAAAAAAGGTAAATACTTCGTATCGCGAACAGCGCATACAGACTGTCACAAGCTCTGTCACAGCTGACCAGAATGTCGTATGTCCACAGTACCACCTGCAGGCACATTTTGGTAAAACAGGTGCCCCTAATCGGTACAAAAGGTGCATGTCGTACTTTCTTAGTTGTGGTTTTCTTTTGCCGGGTCGGTTTTGTATTTAGGGATTGAAGTGCACTGATGATTGTCCAGGGTTCTAAACGGTATCATTCATTTCTTAGTTGTGAAGTCCGGTATTGAACTCTTAAATAATATAGACAGCTCTCCTCAATCTGATCTTCTCCAAGAAATAGACACATAAGTAGTAAGTGCTAGACTTTGATGTCCGGTACTGCAGTTGACAGTGTCTTCTTACGGAAACTGTAAATCGGGTTTGGCGGCCCTTAAATACAATCCCGAAATTCAAGTGGTTCGATACCGCCACAAAATTTGAGAAGAACCAGCACATCTCAGCACCATCTCAGCCACCGTCTGATGCTGTTTGGCCTTGGATCGTCTTCTCATTCAAGGCTCACAAAATTCTTCGAGCAAGCAACCAAAGAGAGAAAAGATCCACACCGACAAGGACCAAGCCAAAGCACTCGCAATCCTCTACTCTACTCTACTCTAGCATCTCATAGCTTTCACTTCTATCGAACAATGATGGCATACAACAACCAAAACAACTTTCCCTATGGAAACGACAACTGCGACTCCCTGTTTGATCCCCTCCAGGTCCAAGGAAAGCTAGATTCCATCAACTTTGTGGGTAACAATGGATTAGCAGCTCAGATGCAGCCTGGGTTCATGCAACAACAAAGTTTGAACAACTGCAATAACAATGGCATGGGAAACTTCGGCAATAACACCATGGGAGCCCAAGGATTCAACTTTTCCAAGGTCCAGCCCGCACTAAACTTCCACGCAAACAACGGCATGGCATGCTCCAACAACAACCAGTTCCAGTTCAACGCCAACCAGTGCAACATGAACAACCTGAACAACA
The DNA here is from genome assembly GCA_903772945.1 of Seminavis robusta. Classification (NCBI taxonomy): domain Eukaryota; phylum Bacillariophyta; class Bacillariophyceae; order Naviculales; family Naviculaceae; genus Seminavis; species Seminavis robusta. Next base: position 17,450 of record CAICTM010001504.1, read on the forward strand.
TCAATAGCAGCAACAGCATGCAGTTCCAACCTTCCAATACTCTCATGAATGCCATGAACATGACCTTGAACATGCAACAGCAGCAGCAACAACAACAGGCATTCTTTGCTGGCAACAACTTCCCTGGTTGCTCCCAGGTTCCATCCTTGCCACTGAGCCAACCACAGCAACAGCTCAGCAATGGAATCCCTGCTTTCATCACCACGACCTCCAACATCAACAACACAACCTCACGTGTGACTCCTACTTCCGCTCCCTTCATGGGATCCTCCGCTCCTGTCATTGACATTGATGCTGATGATACCCTCCTCGAACCACTCATTGCATTCCCTGCTTCCGCACCTGCAGCCGCGGCTGTTGCCGCCGCTCCCTCTGAAGCATCCACTGATGGTCGCAACAGCGCCTCTCATTCTCCAGCCACCATCTGCCAGGACAACCTCCCCCGTAGCATCAGCAAGACCAAGCGTCTCTTGCCCGCTGACTTTGAACCTGCCGACACTTCCATCATTTGCGGAAACAAGAGAAAGTACTTTGAAAGCAAGGGAAACACACGCTTCCGTCGTGTCTGTGACTTGTTCACCCAAGACTACGGCAGCGCTCCCACAAAGATTGAAAAGTCCGCTGTTGTCTCCAAGGTCATGAACATTCTTCGAGAAGACTGCCTTGACGGTGTCTGCTTTATCAGCCCCCAGAATGGCAGGTGGTATGCCGTCAGTGAACGCACCGCCCGAGAAAAGGTGGGAACTTACTTGAGGGATTGCTTGTCCGGACACTACCTGAGCAGTGCCAAGAACAAAATTGCTCGACGCAAGATGACCAAAAAGGAACTCTCTTCCTGCTCTTCTTCCACCAGCACCGCCCAGCAACAGGTCGTTTCCGCTCCCGCTCCAGTCCCTACGTCTCTTGTCTTTGCCGCCGCCAACAACGATAACGATGATGGCAGTCTCGACTCGGTTGCCTTCTACGATGTGGATGACCTGACCCCCGTTCCTTTGTAAACCAATCAAACAACGAGCTGGTTGCGGGGAAGGGGTTCAAAGAGCAGCATGCACATGCGTGCTCTTAGAAGGCGGGAAAATCCAAAACCCATAGATGGATGATATATAGGAAAAGTTCATGTTCTAGATGTAAAACAATATAAACAGATGCACATATCACATACATTTGGTCTGCCTTCCATACCGGAAGCTAGCAATCTATGAGCGGTTCAGACACTACGAGTAGCGCTTGGAGATGGACCAGGAGTTGTGGTCCCAGCTAGAGTCGAGCCATTGTCACGTTCTCCCTGGCTCCAGTCTGAGATACAACGGTAGCGACCATCGCAGGGAGTCCAGTCTAGCTAACCACATGAATCCCTTAGATAATATCACTGCATGCAAGAGTACAAGGACATGCCATACGGCTTATACATTCTATCTGTTAGTACTACACCCACATCTCCGCTTTGAAGTCCAAATTCAATGTGTTCCCAGTTCTGGATTCCTTCGGCGGCCTCGCGGCCAACACTCCTTCCTCCTTCGACCTTGCACCACTATTCGACGACCGTGATATTGTCGATGTGCCACCGGAACTGAGTGCCTTGGATGGCGAAACATCCACAAGGTAGGTCTGCATTTCCCCTTTGCCTTTGGCCACAATCTTATCAACTCGAGGAGTCAACCAGTGCCCTTTTCCTACAGCAATAAGTGCATCCGCTGTTGCTTGTGAAACGTGTATGCGCCCCTTGACGCCGTTGGACTCCATGCGACTGGCCACATTGATTGTATCGCCAAACAGCTGGAACCGACCCTTCTCGCCTCGCAACACACCCGCTGTGGTAGAACCGGAATTCAGTCCGACTCTCATTTCCAAGTCCTTCAAGGAGGAAAGGAGAGATATAAGCCAAAAGAATCTTGTGCCGAATGGTGCTTTTGCAAGTTCAAGTCTTACCATGGTATCCTCTCCAAAATGTTCAGCCAGTTCCTTGGTAACAATCCTCATCTTGGCAATGCAGTCTTGAGCGAATCGTACCATTATGGCAGCATGTTGTGCCTGAGGCTCGGGAATGCCTGAAGAGTATAAGAGAGTCCAATAGTGGAAACTGTAGTCAGAAAACAGGCTCCATCGTGCTTTGTGAGAACAAACGACACCAACTCACCGGTAACAGCAACGTAGGAATCTCCAATTGTCTCGACTTTGAACACTTTGCGTTGCCGGGCAATCTTATCGAAGCTGCCATACAGTGCTTCCAGCATTTCAAACACTTCACAGGGTGTCCTCTTGGAGCTCCAAGCTGGTAGGGGAACAATTAAAAGGTGAGAAACCAGTACCGTACTGTGAGAACCTGAGAACTTGCCCAGCCCAAGACGTTACGCACCAGTAAAACCAGCTAGGTCGGCCATGAAGATTGTCTGTGGGCCAGCAAAACAGGAGTGAGTATGATCCAGCCCTGCCTTTTTTGTGACGACTGGACTCGTAAAACTTCCGTACCGTATTATGGAATAGATCGGCCAAGGGTTTGGAGGAACCAGGAGCAACACCATCCTGATCATCATCATCACGGTTTTGCAAAAAGTGCATCATGGATTGTTCCTTTTTGTGTTCCTGTTTTTGTTCCTTGTAGAGTTGATTCTTGACCTTTTCGGGGAATAGTGAGCTCACAATGGCTCCCGATGCAATGGCCTGTTCCATGACGATTCGTTGTCGTCGTGCGACAATGCAATCGTACACCAGAAAGAGTGTCGATGTAAACAAAAAGATGGAGAGTGCTACGAGCGTAAACACGAGTGGATCGGTGGTCACATATTTGTCTTGCATGGATTGGGAAGGATAGATATGAATGGTTTGTGGACAATACGATGTGGACAGCGGCACGCCCGTGTAGGCACTTCCATCTTCCGATTCCTTTGTGGATTGCATAATGTCAAAGAGCGAGACGTGTTGACTCAGGAGTGGATTGTCGTCGAACTGTGTGTCGTGTAGGTCTCCGGGACCTAGGTATATGACATCGTTGCCGTCGAGTTGAAAGGTGAATGGATACTTGCAGGGATTGGTGACAACCACGACAATGCCCTGTGAGTCGGATGGTAGCAAGCCGACGAGCATGTTTCTCCATCGAAAGAAGAAAAGCTGCATTCCCACCACTTTATTACTGTCTAGTTGTGTTCGATTGAGTCGAATGGCATCCAACGAGTCAATGCTGTGTGCATGCAAATAAATAATAATGCAAAAGAGTTTAGAAACTGAAACTTTGGCATGAAACAGATCGACGGAGACAACAAACAAAAGTTGTTTGGTTTGGTCATACTTACATGGGATATGCCATGGTGCCGACGGGTCCAATAGCTTCTCCTTCCTTCAAGTCAACGTATTGTTCCGTGAACGTATCGGCATACTTCTTGAAGAAGACTTCAAAGTCATTGCTTTGGTTCATGGCGATATTACCGGCTGGAACCAATGCAGCGACTTGGTTCTTGGCCGCAGCCTCAATTCCTTTGGAGGCTGCTGGCAGAAACCAAGCATCCCAATTGACGGCCATGGGTTGTTGTCCAAATTCGGGAATGATCGGGTGCTGTTGCCACAAGGGGAGGTCTACATGCATAGCAAGGAGAGAGAGATTGATCGAAGGAATGAATGAACGAATGAATGAATGAATGAATGGAGAAAAGGTGAGAGCCCAGTGCAGCACATAGTGTCGTGTATCATAGTGTGAGGACGTGCTTCTTACAATTGTTCAGGTAAGGCTGCGGTTCTCCAACTGTCTGTCCCTCAAAGGCCCATAGTTTGTAGTGTATGGTATTATTGAAATCGGTGGGTTTGTTCCAATCCGGGTCAATTTCTTGAATGCGTTTTCCCTCTTCAATCCAATCCAAGTTTTGACTCGCAAATAGTTCCCAGTCATCTCGTTGTTCCGGTTCCACAAAGACACCCGTAAGGGCCACAAATGCCTTGCTCAGTTTCAACAGCTTTCCCGCATGGAGATTGTAATTGGGCATATTGATAAAGGGCCAGGTGCTATTGGAAACCCGTGCATACGCCACGAGCTGCAGCACAAACACGTCCGTGGCGCCCAGTACTTGATCCCACGTCTTTCCCACACTTTCCAACACTTTATCGGCATCCGAGTGGAAGCGTTGTTCGAATTCGTCTTGTTCCGCACCACTCATGTACAGATACGTCACCACGACCACCGCCGCTGCCGAGGCCACCAGCACTGCCATGACCATCAGGCGAAGATAAAAGACCGCTTGCGATTCCCTCTGCGCAATCCTTTCTCGCGTCAAAACACCAGACTCATTGTCGTCGTCTTCCTGTAAACCCATGCCACTACTGTCATCTCTGTCATCTTCTTCCTCGTGGGTGGCGACAGGAGACGGCTCGTCTTCGAATAGGACCTTCATGGTGGACTCGACTCCTTCTTTTCTGGCAATGAACTAACTATTTTGTACGGAAGCTCTAGCACACCTGTGGGCTGCTTTTCTGCTTTTCTGCTTTTGGAAGTGATGTATTACCAGACAACCAGGCAAAAATAAATAAGATCTAAGCTACTATTTTAACACTAATGCCGACAGCAATAGTTTCCGAATACTTTTTGCTCCATGGCTCCTTGGTCTTCCCTGGATCACTCACAAATGATAATAAGGGTCATAGCACCCATCATTAATGATTTAAGATCTAGTTTGCAAGATCTCATTTTAATTGGCCTAGCATATTAATAGGAGAGCCTGAGGAGCACCGATTTTATGTCACTACCTGAACCGGAAGAGCTCCAAACGAGAACAGTGACTCTCCCTCCGAATACACATACTAGTACGTCAGCATCAATGCGCCACACGCGAAACTGACCTAGAAGTCAGCATTTTATGGGTACATGCGGTAAATATAGGGGTAAAGATGCAGTTTACTCTGCATATTTGAAACAAAAATATTTATTACCATATTTACCTGTCTAACAAAGCAACGTCCAGAAACGCACGAGTGACAGTGGTGAAGCTGTACCAGTATGGTACCATATTCAGAACGGTAGAAACTCAGTTTCAGTGTCACAGGGGTGGAACTAGTTTCACCAATTTGTGAAAACCCGCTGTACAAATCTACAAAGTTTCCCTACTAGTTTCAACCATGTGAAACTATTTTCACATTTTCCCGTGAAACTAGTTTCAATTTCACACTTGTGAAACCAGTTTCAGGAGGACTCCTAAAACTGTCAAAATCAAATCAAATCAAATCAAATCATGATTGCGGACCTCTGCAGAGTTGCCACGGTCGCGAGGACCAACTGCAGTTTCCATCGTCAGCTCGGTTGTGACTCATCCCTGGTTTCTGAGCAAGCATCTGAGGTAGTCTACTCACAACGCATCAGTTTCCCTTTTACTCAGTAGGTTGTTTGTGGCCGATAGAACTATTCACATGCAGATCTACCAGCCATCATTAGCTATTGTGCGGTGAGTCATCGTCACTGACTCCTCCAGCCAGTGGCAGTTCATTGCACACCTATAATCGCTCCATTGGTAGCCACCCGTGCGTGGCTGCAATCTGACAGATGATGTAACAGTCATCAATCCGATTGCTTTTCGAGGACGAAAGGGAAAGCCTCACAAAATCGACCAACAATCTCCAAGCCAAACAATAACAATCAAAATGAAGTTTGCTGCTGCTATCACCCTCTTCGCTGCTTCTGCCAGTGCTTTCAGCCCCTTCAGCGGAGCCAAGAAGTCTGCTGCTGTTGCCACCCCTGTAAGTTTCATCATTCAATAAAGAATTGGAAGAAATGTGTTTTGGAAATCAAGCAACTGACTTATTTGCTTCATGGCACACCATCACACCATTACAGGCCTTCACTGTTGAAACTATCCCTGGAGCTCTTGAGCCTATGGGCATCTGGGATCCTCTTGGATTTGCTGCCAAGGCTGACGAGAAGACCCTCAAACGATACCGTGAGGCTGAGCTCACCCATGGACGTGTTGCCATGCTTGCCACTATTGGTTTCTTGGCCGGAGAAGCTGTTGAGGGATCATCTTTCTTGTGGGATGCCAGTGTCACTGGTCCTGCCATCACCCACCTTACCCAGGTCCCTCCTCTCTTCTGGGCTCTGTTGGCAACTGGAATTGGTGCTTCTGAACAAAAGCGTGCCGAAATTGGCTGGGTTGAACCTTCCAATGTCCCTGTTGACCAACCAGGCCTCTTGCGTGCTGAATACACCCCTGGTGACATTGGATTTGATCCTCTTGGCTTGAAGCCTGAGGACCCTGAGGAGCTTTTGGTCCTCCAAAACAAGGAACTCCAAAATGGCCGTCTGGCTATGCTTGCCGCTGCTGGATTTATGGCTCAAGAATTGGCCGACGGAAAGGGAATCATGGAGCACTTGATGAACTAAATTGGCTGATGCAGCAATACACATTTCTTCCTGGTGGGTGAGCTGTTGATGATGTGATGCGTGATGCTCTTTGCCGAGTTTGTTCATATGATTATTGGATGGCATCACTGCTGTGGAAGACTGCCAAGGGCAACGAAAGCTCAAAGGCAAACGAAACGTAGTCCCACAACCTTTGTACATAAATAGTAATTGAAAGATTACAAGCTACTTCATCTGATAGCAGTCTTTGGTTGCGCATGTGGAAGCTTCACTTGCCCTTTGAGAAATGTGCTCTCGTCAACTAAATAATCAATCGAACCAACCCTGCTTATCTGAACGTTTGGAGCCGTGCTACCGACGATATTGATGACAGGATGATAGAGAGTGTTGATAATGGCGTGCATGAAAGTTGTCGAGCAGCCGCACGCAAAAGAGGACAACGATCCTGATCCCTATCCTTCCACGCAAACCTGAACCCTCATGGGTTCTTCGACGAATGACTCGACTCACAGTTGCCAAACTGTACCATCTCACAATACACAAAATCGATTCCCACACTTCGCTCCTACACATCAAGTACATTTTGCCAAGCAAGCTCCTACGAAGAGACACAACTGCAAGAAGTACAAGTCTACGCGCAACAACGACCAATCTACCAAGAACGAAGAAAAAATGGTGCGACTAACACGAATCCAGCACTCACAACACTGCGGACTGCAAGACTTTGAAGAAGCTCAAAGCCAAGTCTCAGTCCTCGTCAGACAACGAAAACAAGCCAGCGTAAAACAAGAACAAGAATTGGAAACGCAATTCCGACTACGCCAAGACCTACACAAAGAAGAGAACTCTCTGTCCTCATGAAAAGGTTTCCAACGCTGCATTCAAGGCTGATCGCAAGAAGAAAATCGAATGCAACCATGTTGCCAAGCGCAAAGTCTGACAACTCCGACAACGAGGACGAAAACCTTTTTTTTTTTTTCCCCTTTTTTTTTTTTTCTGGGGGTTTTTTTGGATCCATCAACATGATGACAAGAAGATGGCCGCTGTTGACAAGGCGCTTGCGGAATTCGACTTCAATCATACGGACGGAGAGATCTCCGACTGAAGATTAGGCCAGGATGATTCAACGGAACCATGTTCCGATTCTCATACCTAAGTGAATAAGATATCTCACTAAATAATAAACAAGGATTGTGTGCAACAACGAAGTCACGGCAAAATTAGATAATTGCCCAGTAACTACTCAACTAGAAACTAACGATCTATGTCGGCATCGTTAACTTCGTCCATGGCCAATCAACTCATCAACGTCGCACGACAAGAGACCTTGAAACTATCGTCTATGTTAGATTCAACAGGCGAGCGAAAGGGAAACAAAAAACCCGTTACACTCTGTTGCTTACTGAAAACAGAAGCATCCGGAACCTTAATTGCTCAAACTCATACTAAGAGTTTACTCATGAAGAATCATGGGGGCGTCCAAGCATCACGGACTGCTTCTATGAAAGAATTGAGACCCCTCACGAAGTGTAAGGGCCACACTCTCGATTCCTGAGTTCCACGATGATAGAATTATCAAGTGGATTTACACGTCACCAAGAACTTGGGGGCGAATGACGTGATCATGAGTCATGACACTCTCTGCGATCAAAGAATCAAGTTTGATTTCACTTCCATGTCAATGGAGTGGAACCATGCATTTTCCCCGGCGAAAGAGAACAACTCCAATAGAAAGGAGAACTTCTCATTTCCCGATCCTGCAGCTGTCAGGGACAATGCAGATAGTCTCAAGAAAGTCTTGTATACGACATACGAACAAATAGCATTAAGGCAATTCCAGAGTCGAAATCCGTTAAACAAGTAAGAGCAAGAACTGCCTCATGCCTTTTTAACCAAGAGCTTCGGCCCAGTCGAGGAAACTTTGGGAGAGTTGCGAATGGACAACTACGAAGTAAAACTTCGTTCCCGACGGTAAATCCTATTACACTAGGCCTCACCCTACTCCACGAGTCCACACTAACACTCTTAAGAAGGAGCTTGAACGTCTCTGCGAGACGGGAGTACTCAAGAAAAGGTAAACCGTTCCGATTGGGCCGCACCAACTTTCATCATTCCCAAGAAAGATGGTTCTGCACGATTCATCTCTAATTTCCGGAACTGAACAAAAGGGTTAAGCGGAAGCCTTATTATATCCCAAAAATACAGGACATGACCTTGAATCTAGATGGATTCAAGTACGCTACTAATCTAGACCTAAAAATGGGATACTATCACATCAGAGCTGTCACCTCACTCAAACAACTCTTGTACCATCGTACTCCAGTGGGGAAAGTACGAGTACAGAGGTTGCCAATGCCTATTAATATTCCCGACCCCTGTCCAAAAGGAAGATGGAAGGCACGCATGCATGACTTAGAAAATTCCCGTGCAACGTTGCCACCACGATCAACTCATCCTAACGAACGTCTACCTCGCAGATCGCGTTGAACAGTATGATGACCTTTCCCCAAAGACTCCAAGAAGTCAGATTGAAATCAACATTACCAAGGCCTTCCTCGATAGGAAAAACTGGAGTATCTAGACAATTGACCTTCTCGAGAAGGAAGCCAACTCTAAACCAAATATAACAAACGCGATCCAGATATCGCTCTTCCTACCAACAGGAAATAACTTCGTAGATTCATTGGACCAATGAACTACCAAGGGCTGCTCCAGACAGCAGACGGAGTAACCATCGTTATGAACCAGACGTAGGTTAACCAGCATCCATGACCGGTCGTCATGGACAAAGACCGTGAGTCCCGGGTAGAGGTCGAGAAGAACCTCCGGGATGAACATGGACTTCTTCGCAAGTTCACGCGCGTCAATGGTGACAAGCTTCCCCACACCCGTTTCAAAGCAAACCGGAATACATTCAAGGAACGTCGGCCAACCGGACTTATCCCGAAAAACACCGATTAGGAGAACACGGCACGTGCCCCTCGTCCACACCATGTCACCGACACTATAATGATTCATAAGTATCAGAACCTTTAGTACGGTCAGCCAAAGGTCCTACCACACAGACCGAGTCAATAACAATGGCACTGTACGGCTCCGACTTACTACCGCCAATAGCGGCACAGTCTACCAGACTTGGAACATAAGTAATTTACACCCATACAAGGCCACATCCCCTTGTAGGATCCATCGGTGGACGCACATGTCTACATCCAATCTCCGGAGAGTGCCCGCACTTTAATTCATAGTTTCTCCTTGTCCGACTGATGTCGTGCCTTCGCCTGTCGGGGCGAATGCAATACCGGCTTTAGCTTATTCGCACTCGATCCTAGTAGGTCTGAGTTCGACTCATGACGTAGTCTCTCGGAATCATTGGCCAGGTTTCAATGAACGCTCTAGTATACTAGGTTGTGATGAACATCGTCTAGATATTTACGCGTGGAGCACTTCCACGTAATAGATAATGCTAGCGAATTTCCGCGTTCGTTTTGGATGTGGAGAGAGTAGGATGTACGCACCTCTCTATCCCTTTACAGTCTCCCGCGGGAGTTCAGATCTACGATCCTTTGATTGTGATTCTCTCGTTGATTAGTTTTATAGCTTTCTAATCCTCTCATAATTTCATTCTCTCAACTCAAAACACTCGAAAGATCTTTACATAGCTTTTAGCGTAGGCGATCACGGGAGCGAGTTGTAGATCGTTTCCGTAAGTTACAACAGAGTTGTCGAAGGTGAGGGCGTTCGAAGTCAGCGGGTATGGAACAAGGAATGCCGACATGGATGTAGTTTTCATCACCGGTGAGAACGAGCGATGAGGAGAGGAGACCGCGTGACGCGAGCAATGTAGTTTGAGTGACGTTACTGTTCGTGTCAACTAACGACCGGGTCGGAGCGCATAGTCAAATCGGGTGCGTCCAGGTTCCGCGGTCAACGAGAGTAGAGAATAAAGCGTGGCATGGTCGAAGATTTTGAAGGATTAGACGATGCGACGCAAGAGGTTAATCTAATTAGTTTTGTTGCAGCACGGCTGAATGAAGAATTTGCTGAGAGAAAGACAACCTTCTTGCGATCGACTGTTCAATGGCTGAAGAGAGTTGGACGTCTTGCATGTTGTGTTCATTCAAGGTGCTATCTGTAGCGGTCTTCGAGGGTGTATTGCCTTAGAGCCGATCTTGCGAGGGAGGGACATAGCGAAATTATGTGGGGTATCCAATTCAGGAACGCAGGTGATGACCTGGGAGATGTAGAG